>CAJNDS010001469.1:505000-562500 GCA_905221605.1 Symbiodinium natans
CAGACCTATAAACACACCCAGAGGGTTTAGGGTTTAGGGTTTAGGGTTCAGGGTTTAGGGTTTAGGGTTTAGCGTTTAGGGTCCTAACCAACCTACAAACCCTGTAGGCCCCAAAAGAAACCCCGAAGCCGCAGGCCCAAGCAAAAGCAAAGCCGAGCTACGAGCGCCGGGACTCCTTTGATGAAAGCCTCTGGGACTCAAAAGGTTTTAGGGTCTAGGGTTGAGGTTTTGGTGTTCCATGCTACCTGGACCATCGATTTTGGTCAGTTTTTTGTTTGGTTGGGGGGAGGGGGGGGAGGTATATTTCATGATGTTAATGTAGCCATGAACTTCGGCATCCCAAAGACGGAACTACAATAACAGGTCGAGGTGGGGTTAGGGTCCCTACAGTGCACAAACTGGCATGCCCTTCTCTGAATTGTCCCCTTTTTGAGGTGCTCCCTTGACATAGCATTGTATAGCGCTCCGTAATAGCCCCAAAAGGCACCCATCATCACTTAGAAGCCCCAGATACTTGGGCCTAAAGCTACTGTATGCTACTGTATAGGAACTCTTCAAGGCCCAGGTACATATGGTCCATGCACCCTTTGGGCACATTTTGGCGCGCTACATTGCAGCCCGGTCACCTACCTGAATGTACTTGGAGGTTCATGGTACTTATAACTCAGTCACAGCTGCACTTGCAATCCACTGATGAGCCCCTTAAGTGCCCTAACCTGGTTATATTTGGGTTATAAGTACAGGTATGATTGCGAATAAGTACCACGAACCTCCAAGCACATCTCCTTCCCCAAACCCTGATCCCCTTGCTTGGCGCTACAACGCTCTCTCAGGCTTCCCACGCTCCAGGGGCAGCCGCAGCAAGGACAGGGTAAGGTTGGTGTGTTTCCGAGCAGCATAGTATAGGTTGTAGAGTATAATGCTTGCCAGCCTGCATCCCACAGAAGTTCTGGAAACTTTAGCTCTTTTCTGGCACCGTAGTCAGTTTGGCTGAAGCTGTTGTCCTCGCAGCCCTTCCTTTGCCCCACTCTCCACCGTCACGGCCATGGCAGCATGCGAGGCAGAGCCCATGCGCGATGGCCGCATCGTGGATGGCAAGATCGATCTGTCCACGGGCCTGTGGGACACAAGCTTGGAAATGCCTCCTCGCCAGGATGCCTCGGACGTGGATGCCCGCGATGCGAACACCCCCGACAAGTGGATCAAGCGGCACCCGGCAATGCTTCGCAACACGGGGATGCACCCCTTCAATTCGGAGCCGCCCCTGAAGAAGCTCCAGGAAGCTGGTTGGATCACCCCGCCCTCGCTCTACGTTGTCCGCAACCATGGTGCCGTGCCGCAGCTCACATGGGCCGAGCACAAGCTGAAGATCACGGGAGTTCCGAAACTGTGTCATATATCTGGGTGCCATTTTACATTTTTCAGGGTACGTAAACCCAATAAAGGAATAAGCATTTAGTTTTTTAAAAATATTATCCCAACCATGAACTAAACCTAATAAGGAATTCGGAATACACATTTATTGTTTAAAATAGTATCCCAACCATGAACTAGGAAGCCGTGCGAGCTGAGCATGGATCAGCTGGCCTCTGGGGAGTGGGGCAACGTGGTGTCAATCCCAGTGACTTGGTAGCCCAGTGGTAGCCTAAGTGCCTTTTTGTGGTTATGGGGCTCCCTTACAAAATAGCCAGCCCAAAAAAGGGTGCCCTGATAGTTTAGGGTTTAGGGCTTAGGGTAGGGGTACTATATGGTTATAACGGGCTACCAAGGTGACCTTCATTTGCGCAGGCAACCGTCGCAAGGAGCAGAACATGACCAAGAAAACTGCGCCTTGGTTTAGGGTTTGGGGTTTAGGGTTTAGGGTTTAGGGTTTAGCGGTCTCGTCAGGTGTTAGGGGGAGCGTTGAACATAATTTCTAAGTTGTAGTACTCTGAATCCCCTATAGAATCCTAAGAAAGCCAGAAGGATGTTAATTTTTGTAGGGCACCCGAGCCTACCCCAGGATTGACTGGCAAAGATTCATGTGCGTAAGCCCACACATCATGTTGATCCAGGTTGGCTTCGACTGGGGTGCCGGTGCTGTGGGCAACTCCGTGTGGACAGGCGTGCGACTGTGTGATCTTCTGAGGCACCTGGGCATCACAAGGCCCTCCAAAGAGCAGCGTTTTGTGCACTTCGAGGGTCCCCTGGGCGAGCTGCCGCAGGGTAAGACGGGCTCCTATGGCACCTCCATTGACATCGGTTGGGCCTTAGACCGCGAGCGTGACGTGCTCCTCGCCTTCAAGCAGAACGGCGAGCTCCTCACCCCGGACCATGGGGCTCCCCTCCGCACGCTACTCCCAGGGTGCATCGGCGGGCGAATGATCAAGTGGCTCACCGCCATGTGGGTGTCTGACCAGCCGTCTCAGAACCACTACCACTACTTTGACAATCGCGTGCTGCCGCCCCACGTGGACGCTGACTTGGCCTATGCGGAAGGCTGGTGGTACAAGCCTGAGTACATCATCAACCACATGAACATCAACTCTGCCATGTTCGAGCCGCGCCACAACTCCTACGTGCACATGGCCCAGACGGACAGGCCAGCCACCATCAAGGTTTGTGGATACGCTTATACGGGCGGCGGTAACAAGATCATCCGTGCGGAGATCTCCCTGGATTCCGGGAAGTCGTGGGAGATCACGGACCTGACCCGTCCAGAGGACGACATCGCTGCGGCACGTGGGACGGACAAGCACTGGTGCTGGTCCTGGTGGGAGACAGAAGTGGACCTGGGGCGCCTGGAGCAAGCTGAAGAAATCTGCTGCCGCGCCTTTGACTCGAACCAAAACAGTCAGCCGGTCCAGTTGACATGGACTGTCATGGGCATGCTGAACAACCCCATCTACAGGACCTGGTAGCCCAGTGGTACCATGTGGTACCCTTTACCTTTTTTTTTTTTTGCTATGGGTTCCCTTGTGTAAAGCAACCAACCCCCAAAAAAAGGGGGTGCCCCCTTATTAACTTAATGATAATATATGGCTACTGGGCTCACAGGATCAAGATCCACCGCGAGGCGGATGCAGAGGGCCGGGACATGATCTGGTTCGAGCACCCGACTCAAGGTTCCATGCCCGGAGGCTGGATGACAGATGCTCGGGCTCTTCTGGCTGGTTTTTTAGTAGGGAATGAGGGAATGAGGTCCCCTGTTAGAATCCCTTAAAGGGTATTTATAGGGTACCTCATTCCCTCATTCCCTACTAAGAACCAGGGGGGTGTTCTAAGGAGCTGATGTTAAATGCCCCTCTAGGCCCCCCCCCCCCCAGAATGGGGATTTTCTTTTATATCATGCAGAGCAAGAACTCCCCAAAGGCTCATTCTGTTCGATAACTTAACAAGAGCCTAGGATGCTGCCGGCAAGTTCGACGGGGCCTTCGCGGCCCCAGCGACGCCCGGCAAGAACGGCGTCCCTCCCCATCGGCCAGTCGCAGCTGTGTGCCTTGTTGGGAGGGTTCAGGGTTTAGGGTTCAGGGTGGTCATAGACCCTATATACTGCTATCACCCCTTTATAAAGGTATATATATTTTTTTTTTAGCCATACCTAAACCCTTCAATCCTAAACCCTTCAACCCCTCCTTTGCACCAAGGCAACCCCAATTCAGGTATGTGAACCATCACTATACCCCTAACCCTTAAAAACTTGGGTCATCGACCCTAAAAACTGCTATAAGTCCACATTAAGGCATGTGAACCGCACCTAAACTCTAAAACCCTTAAGTCCTGAAACCAAAATTTTGGGTCCCAGAGCCCTACATACCACTAACAACCCCCTATTGTCTTGATGGTGTGCAAACCAAAAGCCCTTTAAACGGGCTGCATGTGGCCCAGGTGGAAGGGTGCCCGCGAGGAGGCCGTGGGTGCCGGGGGCGCCAAGAAGAGCGAGAGCGCTGCAGCGCCCGCTGAAGCCGGGAAGTTCGTGAAGTCCACCGCGGAGTCTAGGCATTGATTCCCTTTTTGTGGGGGGGGTAGTTTAGGGCTTAGGGAAAGGGTTTTTGGGGGGGGCCCTAAATTCCTCTATTTTTGAGGCTTTCGGGTTTAGGGAAGAGGGTTTTGGGGTTCAGGGTAGAGGGTTTAGGGCTAGATACTAGGACCCAGAGTTGGCCCCTTACTACTTTTTCAAACAGGAGGGGGTTCCCTTATAGAAGCAAAAGCTACCCTTTCTTTGTTCCCAGCTGACTCTTGGGCTCAGGAGTGGTTGACCCAGGGCATCTCCATGGACGAGGTGAAGAAGCACAATGATGAGCATTCCTGCTGGTTTGTGGCTCGGTAGCCCAGTGGTAACCCTTGTTAACCCTCTTTTTGGTTCTGGGTTCCCTTTTTTTAGTAGCCACACCAAAAGCTTGAAGGGTACCCCTTAGTATATTCTGGCTGCTGTGCTACTTAAGCCCTAAACCCTAAACCCTAAACCCTAAAGGTGGTCAAGGGCAAGGTCTACGACGGCACGTCCTACTTGGAGGACCACCCCGGTGGTGCTTCCTCCATGCTTCTGGCTGCGGGCATGGAGGCCACGGAGGATTTCGAGGCAGTACACTCATCCCGCGCCTGGGACATGCTGAAGGACTACTACATGGGGCCCTTGAGGGAGGAGAGTACCAGCAGTGGCCTGGGCAGCATGGTGGCCAGCATCCCTGGTGCAGTGTACGGCTTTGGGCAGACGGTCTTCAGCTCCTGCGCGCTGCGCTCCACCCTTGGGGCCATCCAGAATGCTATCGTCCCACAGGTCTTCCTGAACCCAAAGGAGTCGCAGCACCTTGTGCTCAGTGAGAAGATCGTGGTTTCCCACGACACACGCATCTTCCGCTTCGCCCTGCCATCTCCCTCCATGCGCCTCGGCCTCCCAACGGGCATGCACATGATCCTCAAGGCGAAGGTGAAGGGCAAGCCTGTGATGAGGGCCTACACACCCATGACGGATGACAGCACTGTGGGCCATGTGGATCTGCTGGTGAAAGTCTACTTCAAGGGTGTGCACCCGAAGTTCCCGGAGGGCGGCATGATGTCGCAGCACCTGGACTCTATGAAGATTGGCGACGCCATCGAGGTGAAGGGTCCTGTTGGCGAGTTTGTCTACCAAGGTCATGGCAGCTTCACGTGGCACGGCAAGCCGCGTTGGTGCAAGCAGATCTCCATGATTGCGGGTGGCACAGGCCTCACTCCTTGCTACCAGGTCCTAGCTGCCATCCTGCGCGACCCCACTGACACGACCCAGGTCCGGCTCCTCTGCGCCAACAAGTCGCCCCAAGACATCCTTGCCCGTGAAACCCTGGAGAAGCTCGCCGCTGAGAACCCAGACCGGTTCACGCTGAGCTTCACCGTAGATGACATCGGTGAGGAGACGACGTGGAAGGGGCATGTGGGTTTTGTCACCCCGACCATGACAAAGGCGACGCTCTTCAAGGCAGAGGAAGGCACGATCTGTGCCATGTGTGGCCCGCCCGTGATGTTGGAGAAGGCCTGCCACCCGGCACTCAAGGAGCTGGGCTACCGCACAACCGACATTTTCGAGTTCTAAGATGTCGAGGAGATATCGCTCTCTCTCTTGCTCTCTCTTTTCTAGATGTGTGAGAAGGCACCCTCAAAGGAGGGCTCTTTGTCGAAAAGCATTGCATGACATTTTCCAAGCCTTCTGACCTGTCCTGGCAGCCGGGAGAGATTGGCGTGCCAGCAGATTTTGGTCGGCCTTGGTGGAGCTAGGCCGAGCTTCCTGGGCTGCACGCAGATGCGCGCAGCCGCATCTGCGCGCAGCCCAAATTCCTGGCGGCATCTTTCGGACCGCGACCGCTGCGCCAGCCCTTTGCGGAGCATGGGTGGCCGGTGGCTGGTGAAAGCTTGCAGCCCTTAGCGATCCCCAGAGAGCCCAATACTCCTTAATTAAGGAATGTACCGTAAATTATCAAGGGATCCTTAAAAAGATTTAAGGAATATTCCTTAATTAAGGGGTATTCGGCTCTTTGGGTCCCTTGTATAGATGCTCGCGACTCTTTGAGAAGCCAGCCCCGCGAAAGAGTTGGTACGTGGCGTAGGCCTACATCCGTAGTCCTAAGCAGGGAAAGTGTACCTCAAGCAACCGCCGTGGACGTATATTGCTTCTGCAGCTACAATGTTGCCAGATAGTATATCATGTAACCATCACATAACATGTACTGTACTCTTGAATTCCAGATGGTCTATCACGCTATGAAACATCCTTTCTATATTATACATATGTACGCGTACCTTCATACTCAGCACACAAACCCTAAGGACACATGTACCTATGTAGCGTATGCTTGGGCCCTAAAGCTACGACAAAGGAACCCCTTTTAAGGCCCAAGTATATACTAACATAGGTACATGGATCCGTCGGGAAAAGGCTAGTTTGAATCAATGCTTATTGGGCATCAGGTTTACTTCCTGCTTCGGTGTTGCGAGGGCCTTTGCGCCGCGCCAGCTTTACCATATTGGTCTCGCGGGATTGTGCTGCATGGCAAAGGGCAGCATTGCAACATGTTTTCAAGGCTTCTGAAACGACTGTTATGTTGGTGCTTTTGGGCCTAAAGGCCCTCTTAAGTAAGGCCTTCGGGCTATTTTAAGCCTTGGGGTAAACCCTACTAAGATGCACGCCGGCCCCTAAACCCTAAACCCTATACCAGTCAGCTATGCTGGAGCGAAAATCCCTAAGCCAGGTTTGGTTTGTCGTCGCTCTGGCAGGGGCAAGCTTAGATCAAGGCCTTAACTCCCAACAACCATTGGTCCGCATGAACGTCCTATTTTCCGACTTTATTACCATGTATTGGGATATTCACTCTTTTTCTCACCAGTTCTTAATGGTGATTAAAGTAGCGGGTATCATTATCTTCTGTCTTTTGGGTGGGTGGGGGGTCCTAAGCAAATTTTGTAGAAAAGGGGAGCCCTAAACCCAAAAAAACCCTAAAAACCCTCAACCAATAGCAGTAAACCGATGAGTTCCGAGGACCGGGAGTAGGCCCCCTTGTCCTTCCTTTGCCCCACTTTCCACCGTCACGGCCATGGCAGCATGCGAGGCAGAGCCCATGCGCGATGGCCGCATCGTGGATGGCAAGATCGATCTGTCCACGGGCCTGTGGGACACAAGCTTGGAAATGCCTCCTCGCCAGGATGCCTCGGACGTGGATGCCCGCGATGCGAACACCCCCGACAAGTGGATCAAGCGGCACCCGGCAATGCTTCGCAACACGGGGATGCACCCCTTCAATTCGGAGCCGCCCCTGAAGCAGCTCCAGGAAGCTGGTTGGATCACCCCGCCCTCGCTCTACGTTGTCCGCAACCATGGTGCCGTGCCGCAGCTCACATGGGCCGAGCACAAGCTGAAGATCACGGGAGTTCCGAAACTGTGTCATATATCTGGGTGCCATTTTACATTTTTCAGGGTACGTAAACCCAATAAAGGAATAAGCATTTAGTTTTTTAGAAATATTATCCCAACCATGAACTAAACCTAATAAGGAATTCGGAATAAACATTTATTGTTTAAAATAGTATCCCAACCATGAACTAGGAAGCCGTGCGAGCTGAGCATGGATCAGCTGGCCTCTGGGGAGTGGGGCAACGTGGTGTCAATCCCCGTGACTTGGTAGCCCAGTGGTAGCCTAAGTGCCTTTTTGTGGTTATGGGGCTCCCTCACAAAATAGCCAGCCCAAAAAAGGGTGCCCTGATAGTTTAGGGTTTAGGGTTTAGGGTTTAGGGGTACTATATGGTTATAACGGGCTACCAAGGTGACCTTCATTTGCGCAGGCAACCGTCGCAAGGAGCAGAACATGACCAAGAAAACTGCGCCTTGGTTTAGGGTTTGGGGTTTAGGGTTTGGGGTTTAGGGTTTAGGGTTTAGGGTTTAGCGGTTTCGTCAGGTGTTAGGGGGAGCGTTGAACATAATTTCTAAGTTGTAGTACTCTGAATCCACTATAGAATCCTAACAAAGCCAGAAGGATTTTAATTTTTGTAGGGCACCCAAACCTACCCCAGGATTGACTGGCAAAGATTCATTTCGTAAGCCCACACATGATGTAATTGATCCAGGTTGGCTTCGACTGGGGTGCCGGTGCTGTGGGCAACTCCGTGTGGACAGGCGTGCGACTGTGTGATCTTCTGAGGCACCTGGGCATCACAAGGCCCTCCAAAGAGCAGCGTTTTGTGCACTTCGAGGGTCCCCTGGGCGAGCTGCCGCAGGGTAAGACGGGCTCCTATGGCACCTCCATTGACATCGGTTGGGCCTTAGACCGCGAGCGTGACGTGCTCCTCGCCTTCAAGCAGAACGGCGAGCTCCTCACCCCGGACCATGGGGCTCCCCTCCGCACGCTACTCCCAGGGTGCATCGGCGGGCGAATGATCAAGTGGCTCACCGCCATGTGGGTGTCTGACCAGCCGTCTGAGAACCACTACCACTACTTTGACAATCGCGTGCTGCCGCCCCACGTGGACGCTGACTTGGCCTATGCGGAAGGCTGGTGGTACAAGCCTGAGTACATCATCAACCACATGAACATCAACTCTGCCATGTTCGAGCCGCGCCACAACTCCTACGTGCACATGGCCCAGACGGACAGGCCAGCCACCATCAAGGTTTGTGGATACGCTTATACGGGCGGCGGTAACAAGATCATCCGTGCGGAGATCTCCCTGGATTCCGGGAAGTCGTGGGAGATCACGGACCTGACCCGTCCAGAGGACGACATCGCTGCGGCACGTGGGACGGACAAGCACTGGTGCTGGTCCTGGTGGGAGACAGAAGTGGACCTGGGGCGCCTGGGGCAAGCTGAAGAAATCTGCTGCCGCGCCTTTGACTCGAACCAAAACAGTCAGCCGGTCCAGTTGACATGGACTGTCATGGGCATGCTGAACAACCCCATCTACAGGACCTGGTAGCCCAGTGGTACCCTTTACCCTTTTTTTTGTTTGCTATGGGTTCCCTGTTGTAAACCATGCAACCCCCCCAAAAAAGGGGTGCCCCCTGATTAACTCATGATGATATATGGCTACTGGGCTTACAGGATCAAGATCCACCGCGAGGCGGATGCAGAGGGCCGGGACATGATCTGGTTCGAGCACCCGACTCAAGGTTCCATGCCCGGAGGCTGGATGACAGATGCTCGGGCTCTTCTGGCTGGTTCTTTCGTAGGGAATGAGGGAATGAGGTCCCCTTTCAGACTCCCTTAAAGGGTATTTATAGGGTACCTCATTCCCCCTACTAAGAACCAGGGGGGTGTTCTAAGGAGCTGATGTTAAACACCCCTCTAGGCCCCCCCCCCCCCCCCAGAATGGGGATTTTTCTTTTACATCATGCAGAGCAAGAACCCCCCAAAGGCTCATTCTGTTCGATAACTTAACAAGAGCCTAGGATGCTGCCGGCAAGTTCGACGGGGCCTTCGCGGCCCCAGCGACGCCCGGCAAGAACGGCGTCCCTCCCCATCGGCCAGTCGCAGCTGTGTGCCTTGTTGGGAGGGTTCAGGGTTTAGGGTTCAGGGTGGTCATAGACCCTATATACTGCTATAACCCCTTTATAAAGGTGTATATATATATATATATTAGCCATACCTAAACCCTTCAATCCTGAACCCTTCAACCCCTCCTTTGCACCAAGGCAAGCCCAATTCAGGTATGTGAACCCTCACTATACCCCTAACCCTTAAAAA
Source organism: Symbiodinium natans (assembly GCA_905221605.1). NCBI lineage: Eukaryota > Dinophyceae > Suessiales > Symbiodiniaceae > Symbiodinium > Symbiodinium natans. The sequence goes on from CAJNDS010001469.1 coordinate 514,687, forward strand.
ACTTGGGTCATCGACCCTAAAAACTGCTACAAGTCCACCTTAAGGCATGTGAACCGCAACTAAACTCTAAACCCTTAAATCCTGAAACCAAAATTGGGGGTCACAGAGCCTACATACCACTACAACCCCTATTTTTTGATGGTGTGCAAACCAAAACCCTTTAAACGGGCTGCGTGTGGCCAGGTGGAAGGGTGCCCGCGAGGAGGCCGTGGGTACCGGGGGCGCCAAGAAGAGCGAGAGCGCTGCAGCGCCCGCTGAGGCCGGGAAGTTCGTGAAGTCCACCGCGGAGTCTAGGCATTGATTCCCTTTTTTGGGGGGGGGGGGGGGGGGTAGTTTAGGGCTTAGGGAAAGGGTTTTTGGGGGGGGCCCAAGTTCCTCTATTTTTTGAGGCTTTCGGGTTTAGGGAAAAGGGTTTTGGGGTTCGGTTCAGGGTAGAGGGTTTAGGGCTAGATACTAGGACCCAGAGTTGGCCCCTTACTACTTTTCAAACAGGAGGGGGTTCCCTTATAGAAGCAAAAGCTACCCTTTCTTTGTTCCCAGCTGACTCTTGGGCTCAGGAGTGGTTGACCCAGGGCATCTCCATGGACGAGGTGAAGAAGCACAATGATGAGCATTCCTGCTGGTTTGTGGCTCGGTAGCCCAGTGGTAACCCTTGTTAACCCTCTTTTTGGTTCTGGGTTCTTTTGTTAGTAGCCACACCAAAAGCTTGAAGGGTACCCCTTAGTATAATCTGGCTGCTGTGCTACTTAAGCCCTAAACCCTAAACCCTATAAACCCTAGACCCTAAAGGTGGTCAAGGGCAAGGTCTACGACGGCACGTCCTACTTGGAGGACCACCCCGGTGGTGCTTCCTCCATGCTTCTGGCTGCAGGCATGGAAGCCACGGAGGATTTCGAGGCAGTACACTCATCCCGCGCCTGGGACATGCTGAAGGACTACTACATGGGGCCCTTGAGGGAGGAGAGTACCAGCAGTGGCCTGGGCAGCATGGTGGCCAGCATCCCTGGTGCAGTGTACGGCTTTGGGCAGACGGTCTTCAGCTCCTGCGCGCTGCGCTCCACCCTTGGGGCCATCCAGAATGCTATCGTCCCACAGGTCTTCCTGAACCCAAAGGAGTCGCAGCACCTTGTGCTCAGTGAGAAGATCGTGGTTTCCCACGACACACGCATCTTCCGCTTCGCCCTGCCATCTCCCTCCATGCGCCTCGGCCTCCCAACGGGCATGCACATGATCCTCAAGGCGAAGGTGAATGGCAAGCCTGTGATGAGGGCCTACACACCCATGACGGATGACAGCACTGTGGGCCATGTGGATCTGCTGGTGAAAGTCTACTTCAAGGGTGTGCACCCGAAGTTCCCGGAGGGCGGCATGATGTCGCAGCACCTGGACTCTATGAAGATTGGCGACGCCATCGAGGTGAAGGGTCCTGTTGGCGAGTTTGTCTACCAAGGTCATGGCAGCTTCACGTGGCACGGCAAGCCGCGTTGGTGCAAGCAGATCTCCATGATTGCGGGTGGCACAGGCCTCACTCCTTGCTACCAGGTCCTAGCTGCCATCCTGCGCGACCCCACTGACACGACCCAGGTCCGGCTCCTCTGCGCCAACAAGTCGCCCCAAGACATCCTTGCCCGTGAAACCCTGGAGAAGCTCGCCGCTGAGAACCCAGACCGGTTCACGCTGAGCTTCACCGTAGATGACATCGGTGAGGAGACGACGTGGAAGGGGCATGTGGGTTTTGTCACCCCGACCATGACAAAGGCGACGCTCTTCAAGGCAGAGGAAGGCACGATCTGTGCCATGTGTGGCCCGCCCGTGATGTTGGAGAAGGCCTGCCACCCGGCACTCAAGGAGCTGGGCTACCGCACAACCGACATTTTCGAGTTCTAAGATGTCGAGGAGATATCGCTCTCTCTCTTGCTCTCTCTTTTCTAGATGTGTGAGAAGGCACCCTCAAAGGAGGGCTCTTTGTCGAAAAGCATTGCATGACATTTTCCAAGCCTTCTGACCTGTCCTGGCAGCCGGGAGAGATTGGCGTGCCAGCAGATTTTGGTCGGCCTTGGTGGAGCTAGGCCGAGCTTCCTGGGCTGCACGCAGATGCGCGCAGCCGCATCTGCGCGCAGCCCAAATTCCTGGCGGCATCTTTCGGACCGCGACCGCTGCGCCAGCCCTTTGCGGAGCATGGGTGGCCGGTGGCTGGTGAAAGCTTGCAGCCCTTAGCGATCCCCAGAGAGCCCAATACTCCTTAATTAAGGAATGTACCGTAAATTATCAAGGGATCCTTAAAAAGATTTAAGGAATATTCCTTAATTAAGGGGTATTCGGCTCTTTGGGTCCCTTGTATAGTTGCTCGCGACTCTTTGAGAAGCCAGCCCCGCGAAAGAGTTGGTACGTGGCGTAGGCCTACATCCGTAGTCCTAAGCAGGGAAAGTGTACCTCAAGCAACCGCCGTGGACGTATATTGCTTCTGCAGCTACAATGTTGCCAGATAGTATATCATGTAACCATCACATAACATGTACTGTACTCTTGAATTCCAGATGGTCTATCACGCTATGAAACATCCTTTCTATATTATACATATGTACGCGTACCTTCATACTCAGCACACAAACCCTAAGGACACATGTACCTATGTAGCGTATGCTTGGGCCCTAAAGCTACGACAAAGGCCCCCCTTTTAGGCCCAAGTATATACTAACATAGGTACATGGATCCGTCGGGAAAAGGCTAGTTTGAATCAATGCTTATTGGGCATCAGGTTTACTTCCTGCTTCGGTGTTGCGAGGGCCTTTGCACCGCGCCAGCTTTACCATATTGGTCTCACAACTGTTATGTTGGTGCTTTGGGCCTAAAGGCCCTCTTAAGTAAGGCCTTCGGGCTATTTTAAGCCTTGGGGTAAACCCTACTAAGATGCACGCCGGCCCCTAAACCCTAAACCCTATACCAGTCAGCTATGCTGGAGCGAAAATCCCTAAGCCAGGTTTGGTTTGTCGTCGCTCTGGCAGGGGCAAGCTTAGATCAAGGCCTTAACTCCCAACAACCATTGGTCCGCATGAACGTCCTATTTTCCGACTTTATTACCATGTATTGGGATATTCACTCTTTTTCTCACCAGTTCTTAATGGTGATTAAAGTAGCGGGTATCATTATCTTCTGTCTTTTGGGTGGGTGGGGGGTCCTAAGCAAATTTTGTAGAAAAGGGGAGCCCTAAACCCAAAAAAACCCTAAAAACCCTCAACCAATAGCAGTAAACCGATGAGTTCCGAGGACCGGGAGTAGGCCCTCTTGTCCTTCCTTTGCCCCACTTTCCACCGTCACGGCCATGGCAGCATGCGAGGCAGAGCCCATGCGCGATGGCCGCATCGTGGATGGCAAGATCGATCTGTCCACGGGCCTGTGGGACACAAGCTTGGAAATGCCTCCTCGCCAGGATGCCTCGGACGTGGATGCCCGCGATGCGAACACCCCCGACAAGTGGATCAAGCGGCACCCGGCAATGCTTCGCAACACGGGGATGCACCCCTTCAATTCGGAGCCGCCCCTGAAGCAGCTCCAGGAAGCTGGTTGGATCACCCCGCCCTCGCTCTACGTTGTCCGCAACCATGGTGCCGTGCCGCAGCTCACATGGGCCGAGCACAAGCTGAAGATCACGGGAGTTCCGAAACTGTGTCATATATCTGGGTGCCATTTTACAATTTTCAGGGTACGTAAACCCAATAAAGGAATAAGCATTTAGTTTTTTAAAATATTATCCCAACCATGAACTAAACCTAATAAGGAATTCGGAATAAACATTTATTGTTTAAAATAGTATCCCAACCATGAACTAGGAAGCCGTGCGAGCTGAGCATGGATCAGCTGGCCTCTGGGGAGTGGGGCAACGTGGTGTCAATCCCCGTGACTTGGTAGCCCAGTGGTAGCCTAAGTGCCTTTTTGTGGTTATGGGGCTCCCTCACAAAATAGCCAGCCCAAAAAAGGGTGCCCTGATAGTTTAGGGTTTAGGGGTTAGGGTTTAGGGGTACTATATGGTTATAACGGGCTACCAAGGTGACCTTCATTTGCGCAGGCAACCGTCGCAAGGAGCAGAACATGACCAAGAAAACTGCGCCTTGGTTTAGGGTTTGGGGTTTGGGGTTTAGGGTTTAGGGTTTAGCGGTTTCGTCAGGTGTTAGGGGGAGCGTTGAACATAATTTCTAAGTTCTAGTACTCTGAATCCCCTATAGAATCCTAACAAAGCCAGAAGGATTTTAATTACCCCAGGATTGACTGGCAAAGATTCATGTGCGTAAGCCCACACATCATGTTGATCCAGGTTGGCTTCGACTGGGGTGCCGGTGCTGTGGGCAATTCCGTGTGGACAGGCGTGCGACTGTGTGATCTTCTGAGGCACCTGGGCATCACAAGGCCCTCCAAAGAGCAGCGTTTTGTGCACTTCGAGGGTCCCCTGGGCGAGCTGCCGCAGGGTAAGACGGGCTCCTATGGCACCTCCATTGACATCGGTTGGGCCTTAGACCGCGAGCGTGACGTGCTCCTCGCCTTCAAGCAGAACGGCGAGCTCCTCACCCCGGACCATGGGGCTCCCCTCCGCACGCTACTCCCAGGGTGCATCGGCGGGCGAATGATCAAGTGGCTCACCGCCATGTGGGTGTCTGACCAGCCGTCTGAGAACCACTACCACTACTTTGACAATCGCGTGCTGCCGCCCCACGTGGACGCTGACTTGGCCTATGCGGAAGGCTGGTGGTACAAGCCTGAGTACATCATCAACCACATGAACATCAACTCTGCCATGTTCGAGCCGCGCCACAACTCCTACGTGCACATGGCCCAGACCGACAGGCCAGCCACCATCAAGGTTTGTGGATACGCTTATACGGGCGGCGGTAACAAGATCATCCGTGCGGAGATCTCCCTGGATTCCGGGAAGTCGTGGGAGATCACGGACCTGACCCGTCCAGAGGACGACATCGCTGCGGCACGTGGGACGGACAAGCACTGGTGCTGGTCCTGGTGGGAGACAGAAGTGGACCTGGGGCGCCTGGAGCAAGCTGAAGAAATCTGCTGCCGCGCCTTTGACTCGAACCAAAACAGTCAGCCGGTCCAGTTGACATGGACTGTCATGGGCATGCTGAACAACCCCATCTACAGGACCTGGTAGCCCAGTGGTACCCTTTACCCTTTTTTTTGTTTGCTATGGGTTCCCTTGTTGTAAAGCAACCAACCCCCCAAAAAAGGGGTGCCCCCTTATTAACTTATGATAAGATGGCTACTGGGCTCACAGGATCAAGATCCACCGCGATTCGGATGCAGAGGGCCGGGACATGATCTGGTTCGAGCACCCGACTCAAGGTTCCATGCCCGGAGGCTGGATGACAGATGCTCGGGCTCTTCTGGCTGGTTTTTTAGTAGGGAATGAGGGAATGAGGTCCCCTTTCAGAATCCCTTAAAGGGTATTTATAGGGTACCTCATTCCCTCATTCCCTACTAAGAACCAGGGGGGTGTTCTAAGGAGCTGATGTTAAATGCCCCTCTAGGCCCCCCCCCCCCCAGAATGGGGATTTTCTTTTATATCATGCAGAGCAAGAACTCCCCAAAGGCTCATTCTGTTCGATAACTTAACAAGAGCCTAGGATGCTGCCGGCAAGTTCGACGGGGCCTTCGCGGCCCCAGCGACGCCCGGCAAGAACGGCGTCCCTCCCCATCGGCCAGTCGCAGCTGTGTGCCTTGTTGGGAGGGTTCAGGGTTTAGGGTTCAGGGTGGTCATAGACCCTATATACTGCTATCACCCCTTTATAAAGGTATATATATTTTTTTTTTAGCCATACCTAAACCCTTCAATCCTAAACCCTTCAACCCCTCCTTTGCACCAAGGCAACCCCAATTCAGGTATGTGAACCATCACTATACCCCTAACCCTTAAAAACTTGGGTCATCGACCCTAAAAACTGCTATAAGTCCACATTAAGGCATGTGAACCGCAACTAAACTCTAAAACCCTTAAGTCCTGAAACCAAAATTTTGGGTCCCAGAGCCCTACATACCACTAACAACCCCCTATTGTCTTGATGGTGTGCAAACCAAAAGCCCTTTAAACGGGCTGCATGTGGCCAGGTGGAAGGGTGCCCGCGAGGAGGCCGTGGGTGCCGGGGGCGCCAAGAAGAGCGAGAGCGCTGCAGCGCCCGCTGAAGCCGGGAAGTTCGTGAAGTCCACCGCGGAGTCTAGGCATTGATTCCGTTTTTGTGGGGGGGGTAGTTTAGGGCTTAGGGAAAGGGTTTTTGGGGGGGGCCCTAAATTCCTCTATTTTTGAGGCTTTCGGGTTTAGGGAAGAGGGTTTTGGGGTTCAGGGTAGAGGGTTTAGGGCGAGCTGCTAGGACCCAGAGTTGGCCCCTTACTACTTTTCAAACAGGAGGGGGTACCCTTGTAGAAGCAAAAGCTACCCTTTCTTTGTTCCCAGCTGACTCTCGGGCTCAGGAGTGGTTGACCCAGGGCATTCCCATGGACGAGGTGAAGAAGCACAATGATGAGCATTCCTGCTGGTTTGTGGCTCGGTAGCCCAGTGGTAACCCTTGTTAACCCTCTTTTTGGTTCTGGGTTCCCTTTTTTTAGGTAGCCACACCAAAAGCTTGAAGGGTACCCCTTAGTATAATCTGGCTGCTGTGCTACTTAAGCCCTAAACCCTAAACCCTAAACCCTATAAACCCTAAACCCTAAAGGTGGTCAAGGGCAAGGTCTACGACGGCACGTCCTACTTGGAGGACCACCCCGGTGGTGCTTCCTCCATGCTTCTGGCTGCGGGCATGGAGGCCACGGAGGATTTCGAGGCAGTACACTCATCCCGCGCCTGGGACATGCTGAAGGACTACTACATGGGGCCCTTGAGGGAGGAGAGTACCAGCAGTGGCCTGGGCAGCATGGTGGCCAGCATCCCTGGTGCAGTGTACGGCTTTGGGCAGACGGTCTTCAGCGCCTGCGCGCTGCGCTCCACCCTTGGGGCCATCCAGAATGCTATCGTCCCACAGGTCTTCCTGAACCCAAAGGAGTCGCAGAACCTTGTGCTCAGTGAGAAGATCGTGGTTTCCCACGACACACGCATCTTCCGCTTCGCCCTGCCATCTCCCTCCATGCGCCTCGGCCTCCCAACGGGCATGCACATGATCCTCAAGGCGAAGGTGAATGGCAAGCCTGTGATGAGGGCCTACACACCCATGACGGATGACAGCACCGTGGGCCATGTGGATCTGCTGGTGAAAGTCTACTTCAAGGGTGTGCACCCGAAGTTCCCTGAGGGTGGCATGATGTCGCAGCACCTGGACTCTATGAAGATTGGCGACGCCATCGAGGTGAAGGGTCCTGTTGGCGAGTTTGTCTACCAAGGTCATGGCAGCTTCACGTGGCACGGCAAGCCGCGTTGGTGCAAGCAGATCTCCATGATTGCGGGTGGCACAGGCCTCACTCCTTGCTACCAGGTCCTAGCTGCCATCCTGCGCGACCCCACTGACACGACCCAGGTCCGGCTCCTCTGCGCCAACAAGTCGCCCCAAGACATCCTTGCCTGTGAAACCCTGGAGAAGCTCGCCGCTGAGAACCCAGACCGGTTCACGCTGAGCTTCACCGTAGATGACATCGGTGAGGAGACGGCGTGGAAGGGGCATGTGGGTTTTGTCACCCCGACCATGACAAAGGCGACGCTCTTCAAGGCAGAGGAAGGCACGATCTGTGCCATGTGTGGCCCGCCCGTGATGTTGGAGAAGGCCTGCCACCCGGCACTCAAGGAGGTGGGCTACCGCACAACCGACATTTTCGAGTTCTAAGATGTCGAGGAGATATCGCTCTCTCTTTTCTAGATGTGTGAGAAGGCACCCTCAAAGGAGGGCTCTTTGTCGAAAAGCATTGCATGACATTTTCCAAGCCTTCTGACCTGTCCTGGCAGCCGGGAGAGATTGGCGTGCCAGCAGATTTTGGTCGGCCTTGGTGGAGCTAGGCCGAGCTTCCTTCCTGGGCTGCACGGAGATGCGCGCAGCCGCAATTCCTGGCGGTATCTTTCGAACCACGACCGCTGCGCCAGCCTTTGCGGAGCATGGGTGGCCGGTGGCTGGCGAAAGCTTGCAGCCCGAAGCGATCCCCAGAGAGCCCAATACTCCTTAATTAAGGAATGTACCGTAAATTATCAAGGGATCCTTAAAAAGATTTAAGGAATATTCCTTAATTAAGGGGTATTCGGCTCTTTGGGTCCCTTGTATAGTTGCTCTCGACTCTTTGAGAAGCCAGCCGCGAAAGAGTTGGTACGTGGCGTAGGCCTACATCCGTAGTCCTAAGCAGGGAAAGTGTACCTCAAGCAACCGCCGTGGACGTATATTGCTTCTGCAGCTACAATGTTGCCAGATAGTATATCATGTAACCATCACATAACATGTACTGTACTCTTGAATTCCAGATTGTCTATCACGCTATGAAACATCCTTTCTATATTGTACATATGTACGCGTACCTTCATACTCCGCTTTTCTATGAACCATCTATTCAGTTCCCAAGTACAGTGTTGGTATCCTCACGGTTTGAGTTAGAAGGAGCTCGAGGCCCGGATGGCAAGCAGTGCGGACTCCCTAGGGTTCAGAGTTGGTTTAGGGACTAGAATTGTAGCTGCTGACAAGGCTCACACGCGCAAACAATGAGCAAGGCGAAAAATCTAAAGGTACACTTCACTCCCCCGAATTCCTGCAGGAGTCTTCCAGCACGGCGGGAGCAAGGCTTCCCCCCAAGGCCGATGCACGCGAGAAGCACTTGGCGCCTTCTCACTGCATGGGTTTTGCGGTTTAAGTTCGGTTTTCTAGAGGTTTCGGTTTCGGGAAACATTGCTGCTACATTCCCTCAGAAGGGTTTTTTGATCTTATACGTCCGAGTACTTAGATCTTTTGAGCATCCGTGGTTTCTTAGCAGGCTTCATCGATCTTCGTTGGTCCTATATCAGTATGGCACCATCGCAATGCCGTGTGCAAGTGGGTTCCAAGACTTCATCCACGTCGTGCGAAGTTTGCGTTTGCTTCTTTGAGGGTTCCAGGGAGTCAGGGTGCGAGGGGCTTCCAGTATACTGCCCCAAAAACCCTAAACCCTAAACCCTAAACCAAAGGCACTACATATGAGCCTTTGGGTAAAGCCCTCAACCCCTAAACCCTAAACCCTAAACCACGGTTAAGGCGCTACTGGGCTTCCCAGCCTCGGCAAAGCCATCGCCCGAAGAGCTGAAGAAGGCTTATCGAGCCTTGGCTTGCACCTGTCAAGGGCATTTAGGGTTTAGGGTTTAGGGTTTAGGGTTTAGGGATTAGGGTTTAGGGTTTAGGGTTTAGGGTTTAGGGTTTAGGGTTTAGGGTCGTATCTTGGGATGTTCCCCCTTATACTAACAGTCCTTAACACGGACTATAGTACCCCCCCCCACCCCCCCTATTGAAATCCCTATTAAGGACTGTTGGTATAAGGGGGAGCATCCCAACTCGTATCCCTAAGGTTGTACCCCTAAAGTCCCTAAAGCTTCCCCTTAATATACTCTTACTATACCCCAAGGGTCTTTACAAAGGATCCCGAAAACCCAAGGGTAATTCAAGGAGCCCTCTATCCCCGTTAGTTTGGGCTCTGTGGGCACCCTGTAATGAAGGAATTTGCCTTCAAAACTCGATTTGTGATGAGGGTCTGCGAGCCTAGCTAGAGTACGCTCGGAAGCATAGCTTCTAGGGTACATGGCTACTCTCTAGGTAGGGCTTTGCATGACAGGTCCTGGGAGAGCAAACGCGTTCCGAAAGTATCTTTGGCCTTCCTGCGTCATTTGCGTCCAGTTACCCAGTGTTTTGGGTTTTGGGGGTTAGGCCCCTGCCACACCTACAGTACCCCATCGTATGTAGACCTCGCATAGGGGTCCCTGAAGCCCCTAAACCCTACACCCTACACCCTAAACCCTAAACCCTAAACCCTAAACTCCTTACATTCTGTGAAGGAACCATGGCTATGCGGTGGCACCCAGATCGCCCCCACAACCGCGAGAAGGCCTCGGAGGCCGGGTTCTGAACCCTAAACCTTTAGGGTTTAGGGTTTAGGGTTTAGGGTTTAGGGTTTAGGGTTTAGGGTTTAGGGTTTAGGGTTTCTTTGAAGGCCCGCGACTAGAAGTCGATACCTGAAATGGGTTCCTTAGGGTGTTAGGGTTTGAGGTTTCAGAAAATAGGCAGACGAAGACAGCTTTAGTCTGGAATCAGGGTATGAGGTACCCTAGATCATCCCTTAAAGGGTAAATAGAGGGCCCCAATTCCCTCATTCCCTGCTAAGGACCAGGCGGTAAAGATATCCACCGTAACATCAAAGAGGTGCAGCGAACATGCAGTCAACAGTTCTGTCAAACAAACTCGAGTGAAATCGGGCGCAGCCCTTGCAAACTGCACATCTGCATGGCCAACATCACGATTAGTGTTTGGGGTTTAGGGTAAAGGTTTCAGGGGGTTCTCTGTAGGGGTTTAGAAGGATTTCTCCTTTTTAGGGTTACGCCTTCGAAGCTTGAAAAGGGCGAGACAAGGGTTCTGAGCAAGCGTGCGCAGCTGTATAAGCTTACGCATGACTGCCTATTCCTTTCCTTTTTTTGTTCAACGTTCCCTCGTAAAGAAACCAGCCCAAAAAAACTGCACCCTTGTTTTAATATGGTTACCGGGCTAGCGGCTACCAAGTATTCCTGCAGCTTCGTGATGCATTGCGTGAGTCGACGTTGCACCCTACTTGGCTTGTTTGCTCTGCCTCCGCCTCTTCTTATTGGATGCGGGTCTAAACCCTAAACTCTAAACCCCGTGACCCTGAAGTCTGTCTGGCTCGAAGGCTACGGCCAACTTCAAAGCCGCCAAAGCTGCCTATGACTCTTTACGGGCGTAGGGCCGCGGGAGGAGAGGGGCGTATGGGAATTCGGAGCATTTCATTGCGCACACACACACACACACACCGGTAACATACATCTACATTTACGTATCTATCTGTATATGTATATATATATATATATGTATGTGTGTGTATATACACACATACTACTCACCACAAGGAATGTCTACATAACATGCGGTGGAATGACGCAACATAAACAGAAAACACAACAAAACACAACACAACCGAACACAGCATAACGCAGCATGACACAACGTTCGCTGATTCCTGACGACGGATCTCTCCTACAATAAATTTATAAATCCCTCACTTTTTTGCTACCCTACATTTTAGGGTCATGCAAGCGTTCTGCCTAGAGAAAGCTGTTGAGCATGGAAGTGTGCTTTAATTGTTGGTTTTGTTCGCTCTTGTCGGCAGGTCCGTAGTTGCTTCCAGGCAGAATTTAGTTGTTCAATGTCCATGGAAGCTGAATCTCCCATGTCACCGAGAACACCCACCCATGTGGCTGCAATTAGCTTGAGGAGGTGACACAGCATGAAACTGGCAATGGGGATGTGCTGGTCGTTAGTGGCTGTTGAAGAAATGTTCATGTGGCAGGGGCAGGTTGCGTCATCTCACATTTGTCGCGGTAACATGCTGTGACTGTCTATCCGTACCCTTAGCCCTAGAACCTGCACTTTTTGGAAGCTGGCGGAAGTAATTAGCATTCACATTGCACGCGACGTGTTTGCATGCTTCACTTGACAAGCCCAGGGCAGAACAGCTGTTGAACACTCGCAAGCCAGAGCTGTTAGCTCCAAGTCCCTTGCCCTTTGGGTAGACTCTTCCGTGCCTATGCGCCCAGAATTTGGGATGTTCCCCATGATGCTAACAGTCCTCAATAGGGATTGTAGTCCCAATCAAGGACTGTTCGTGTAAGAGGGGACATCCCAAACCAGAATGTGCATCAGCCGCATTCGGGCAGGCATGCTTGGGGGAGCACTGTTTCAGAAGCATTTGCAACCAAGCCTTATACAACACAGCCCCCAGCCTGAGCAAATTGCCTTGCCAGCTTGCCAGAGAAGCTTCATTGGAGGTTGTGCAAGACATTCCCTGCAGGAAAATGTTCATGGCAAACGTCCTATCGTACTGCAGCGTGCAAGGTTTAAATCGAGGGTGTTGCGATTATTCTGTCGGGCAACTTCTCTCATCAGAGCCAAAACGTCTGATCTGCTCGAGTCATTATTCGACCACCGAGACCTATCAAGCCTACAACCCCCCCCCCCCCAAAAGCCTTACTCTACTTGTGCCTCATGCGAAAAACAAGCCCTTAGATGATTCTGTTGTTTTTTGTTTTCTGGCATTTCTTTCGCAAAGGTTCGTTCGGTGCAGTAGTTGTTCGCAGCTGTTAACTTGATGAGGCGCTGAAGCGTTCTAAGCTGGCTTAGAGTTTCGAGCTGATCCTTAGGCTTACCCAAAGGCTCCTGTGTAGGTACCTTTTTGGGGTAGTATACTCGAATGCCCTATAACCAACCTAAGAGGGAACTACACTGGAGCCTTTGGGTAGGGCTTGGGGTTTAGGGTTGAGGGTCGAGGGGTTAGGGCCCTAAACTCCAAACCCTAAACCCTAAAGAGGGCTATGGGTTTGCACTCCTCCAGCTGGAGAGTCTTGAATGGAGCCGACCCTGTGTCAACGCAGGTGGAACGTTTCACCACACATGTGACGAAGAAGGTGATCTCACCCGAAGAGCCCAAGTACCCCTTAACTAAGGAATATATATATATATATATATGTATGTATGTGTGGGTTTAGGGTTCGGTCAGGATACCCAAAGAGCCCTCTGTACCCCTGAATTACGGAATATACCCTAGCTCATATCAGGGACCCCCATATACATTAAGGTCTATTCCTGAAATTAAGGGGTATAAAAGGGCTCTTTGGGTCAAGCTGATTGCTTCAAGCTAAGCATTCTGGGCTGAGGGCCGAATGATACAGTAGTTTTGGTGAGTCCTCCATGTTGGGCAGAACAAACCAACTTCTCCACACAACCGCGGCGGAGTGCCCGCGTAAACCCTTAACCCTTAACCCTTAACCCTTAACCCTAAACCCTAAACCCTAAACCCTAAACCCTAAACCCTAAACCCTAAACCCTAAACCCTAAACCCTAACCTAAACCTCAATCCTGCGGCTTGTGGCCTCAAACGAGATCACCAGCTTCTCAGAGAAGAGCTCTGAGCGTCACAAGCCTGGTAGGTGCAAACTGGCCCAGGAGGGATGGACAATAGTCTCAGCACACAAACCCTAAGGACACATGTACCTATGTAGCGTATGCTTGGGCCCTAAAGCTACGACAAAGGAACCCCTTTTAAGGCCCAAGTATATACTAACATAGGTACATGGATCCGTCGGGAAAAGGCTAGTTTGAATCAATGCTTATTGGGCATCAGGTTTACTTCCTGCTTCGGTGTTGCGAGGTTCTTTGCACCGCGCCAGCTTTACCATATTGGTCTCGCGGGATTGTGCTGCATGGCAAAAGTGCAGCATTGCAACATGTTTTCAAGGCTTCTGAAACGACTGTTATGTTGGTGCTTTTGGGCCTAAAGGCCCTCTTAAGTAAGGCCTTCGGGCTATTTTAAGCCTTGAGGTAAACCCTACTAAGATGCACGCCGGCCCCTAAACCCGAAACCCTATACCAGCCAGCTATGCAGGAGCGAAAATCCCTATGCCAGGTTTGGTTTGTCGTCGCTCTGGCAGGGGCAAGCTTAGATCAAGGCCTTAACTCCCAACAACCATTGGTCCGCATGAACGTCCTATTCTCCGACTTCATGACCGCATGTATTGGGATATTCACTCTTTTTCTAGCCAGTCCTTAATGGTGATTAAAATAGCGGGTATCAATATCTTCTGTCTTTTGGGTGGGTGGGGGGTCCTAAGCAAATTTTGTAGAAAAGGGGAGCCCTAAACCCAAATAACCCTAAAAACCCTCAACCAATAGCAGTAAACCGATGAGTTCCGAGGAGCGGGAGTAGGCCCTCTTGTCCTTTTTTGTTAGGGTTGGGATTCCCTTGTAATCCCGTTAAAACCAAAAAGGGTACCCTAATCACCCTAAACCCTAAAACCGCTTCATCTTTGGAGGTCTAGGTTCAAAGGTATACCCAAAGGCTCCTATGTAGTACCTTTTTTGGGGTAGTATACTAGTATTCCCTTAGCTAACCCAAAAAGGAACTACATTGGAGCCTTTGGGTACTTGAAGGTTCATGGTACTTACTTAACCAATTCTAACTGTACTTCTAACCCTACTTATAATACCCCTAAAGGGCCTTATAGGGGTTATCCCAATTATAAGTAGGGTTATAAGTACAGTTATAGTTGGTTAGTAAGTACCATGAGCCTTCAAGTAGGTTCCAAACTCTCTCGCCAGGGCAACCCGCGGACTCGCAGCTTGGACGACCAAGTGGAGCCTCTCGCGGAACCTTGGGAAGCGAGAAGAGCTGGTGGTGGCCATCTTGTTCCCTTTTTTCGGATTTAGGGTTTAGGGTTTATAGGGTTTAGGGTTTAGGTTTTAGGGTTTAGGGTTTGGGTTCAGGTGGCTATCTTGTACCAATCTAGGACCCCCCCAATACAACTGGAGAACCTCCAATCCCATCAACCCTCAACCCTAAATCAACTACTTAGAGCAGCCGATGTTCTACCCTTTCCAGAAATCATCCTCATTCTAGGGCGCAGAGCCCTTCTTCGATTTCTTTAGGGTTTGGTTCCCTTATGTTCCCTTACAAGCCCCTGAAAACCAAAACGGGCACCCTTTTCCTTTCTTCCTAGATTGCTCTTGGTCCTAGCATTTGACATGTATACATATGCACACCAGAAGTCACTGAAGTACATCTTGTACTTATGCAAAGGCTCCTATGTAGTACCTTTTTTCGGGTAGTATACTAGTATTCCCTTAGCTAACCCAAAAAGGAACTACATTGGAGCCTTTGGGTATGCACAAACCTTCAAGACACCCGAAAGCCCGAAGTCAACCCTGAAATAGCCTTCAGCTAAATCTTGAACCCTAGAAGTTGGGAGTTCCCCCTTTTTTCCTATCAGTCCTTAATAGGGATTATAGTACCCCCGAGTAACATCCCTGCTAAGGACTGTTAGTATAAGGGCCAACCTAGAAAGCTTACAACACAAAACATCTGGCGGGCAGTGGTATGTCGTGCAGCCCGAAGTCCTTCAACTTCGCTGGGAGTATGGACGTTAGGGTTTCGGGTTTCGGGTTTAGCGTAAACCATCGAATCCAATCCTCGTGAAGTGGGGGGGAGGGGATGTCTGGTTTGTAGTCTGGCTTCTGTAAGCCTTGGGGTTGAGTGTTCAGAGCTGAGCAAGCTTGGTTGAAGGGCCCCTGAACCGGAAACCATCCTGAGCAAGCTCGACAGTTCCATTGAGTCAATTCCCCACAGTGTTTGGAGTTTCGGGGTTAAACCCTAAACCCTAAACCGTAAACCCTAAACCCCAAGTTCAGGGTTTAGGGTTGAGGGTTTCAGGAACCGCCAAGAGATGCCTTTGGCTCAGTTTCTGCAGATCATTTGGCTTGGGTGTTTTCAGGTGGAGGAGTTGGGTTTCAGGGCGTCCGGCTTCTGGTGGAGAGTTTTAGGTCGTACCCAAAGGCTCCTATGTAGTACTTTTTCGGGGTAGTATACTAGTATTCCCTATAACTAACCCAAAAAGGAACTACATTGGAGCCTTTGGGTACGGTTCAGAGCTGCTTGTGGGAGGATTTGGGTCTTAGGGTTTGGCTTATCGGGTGCAGGATCCAGGTGGCATTCCTGCTGCGGGTTTAGGCTTTGGGCTTAGGGTCGAGGATGTCAGGCGTGCAAGGTCTGAACCCTAAACCCTACTTGTAGGTTCATGGGTACTTATAGCCACAGTTCTAAGTTACAAGTTATAAGTCTACTTACAACCTACTCAGAGGGACTTAGGCGGCCTTAAGTAGAGTTATAGTCAGGGTTATATATAAGTACCCATGAACCTCCAAGTAGCCTAAACCCTTAGCTCGGGTCTGTTGCGGGCTGTTAGGCCAACTGTTATAGGCCCTAAACCCTAAACCCTAAAACCCTGTTTGGGAGACCCAAGGCGTGAAGTGTGAGAATGCAGGTTTTTGTGATCGAGCGTCTTGGTAGTTTCCGTAAATTGTGTTCCCTTTGGGGGGTTCCCATATCTAGGACGCAGAGTAGGCCAGTAGGCCCTTATTCCCTTTTTGGGGGTTTAGGTTCCCTTATAAACCCCTATAAACCAACAAGGACAACCTTTTTGTATTCCTAGCCTGCCCTTAGGCCTGCACGGAGGCTAATGTTTAAGGGGCCGGAACCATATGGTGTGTCAGTATTGCTGGAGGCACGCGGGCGCGCGCGCGGGCGCGCGCGCGCGCTCGCGCGTGCTCTCGCCTAGGTGTGGTCATACGCGGAGATCCGAGGTGCCCCGGACCCTAAACCCTAAACCCGCGGAGGGCGCCAAATCGCGCTCTCGCCTGTAGATCCCGTGCACGTTCCGTACTTGAAAATAGTGCGCCCACCCAGGCTTTCGATCCCCACCAGGGTTCCAAGCTTAGACTACCTATGGGGATCCCTAATATGATGTAAGGTTCTTGGTTCCGTCCCAAGAGCCCCACCCACCACCCCCCCCCCCCCCCCACAAAAAAAGTGCAAGAAAGCCTCATGGCTTGAGACGAGGAACCTGTTATGGGGGTAGCCCCTCTCCACCTCCGATCCAGAGAGCTCTCAATACATATATGTATATATATATATATACACCCCTTTGTTTATGGAATGTACCTTACATTCTATGGGGATCTGCAATATGATTTCAAGCAGATGTTTCAGTTAAAGGGTGTTGGGCCCTTTGGGGGACCTTCAACCCTGTTTCTAGTACTCTACACGGATCCTCTTACTTAAGATTCCCGGCCTTCTTTATAAGGAGATCGTCCGCGTGCAAAGGTGTGGGAATTCATCGGATGGGAAGAAAGAAAGCAAGACGATTGAGGGCTAGGTGGGTTTTTCAACGGGTCGAATTTCCTGAGGCCCGAAAAAAACTCCCAAGCCTCTTCGCGTCAACCAGAGCTTTCTCAACCTTAACCCTAAACCCTAAACCGTAAACCCGTAGCCCTAAACCCTAAACCCTGAACGAGGAGCTGAGGATGATGACACCGCAGTCCTCAGGCCGAACTCTTGGCGATGCAGGCAACTTCTAGGTGGTTTTCGGGTCAAAAAGGTTTGGGGTTTGGAGTTTAGGCTTCAGGGTTTAGGGTTTCGGGTTTAGGGTTCAGGGTTTAGGGTTTAGGGTTCAGGGTTTAGGGAGCTGCTGCTCCCAGGAGGATTGCTCAGTTTGGGCCTCTCCTGCAAAACAGGTTCTATCAAGAGCCTAACCCCAAAAAACCCTAAAACAAGAGACCCTAGATCCTTAGGGAAAGGGCTTTGCTGAAGCACGGTCTGAAGTCACCACTGTGAGATGAGCACTTTGGCCGTAGCTGGCGCCAGAGAGCAGATGGGCCGGAGACTTTCCTGAAGATTCGACGCCCCTTAGGCCCCACGCTCTGCCATCTGCTTAAGAACCCCTCCGAACAAAAAAGTAATTCCTATGCTGCCATTACAGGATTTCTACAAAACCCCCAAACCCTAGAGTTAGTGTAGGACAGGATACCGCAGGAGCCCTGAAACAAGAAGGGTGAAGGATGCGGTTTAGGGTTTAGGGTTTAGGGTTTAGGGTTTAGGGTTTAGGGTTTAGGATTTAGGGTTTAGGGTTTAGGGTTTAGGGTTTAGGGTTTAGGGTTTAGTGCAAAAATTGTATGCTTTTTTTGCAAGCATCGCAGCACCTGCTTTTGCTAGACAACTGGAGACGCAAAGCAAGACTGGCAAGGTTCAATGTTCCATGCACTCTGCCCCAAAACCGTTATAGAGCCCAACAAGAAACGTGAAACCCCCAAACACTGCATCCTAACCCTCAACCCCCCGAGACCCCAACCCTGAAGCCTAACAGCCCTAGGCCCTCATGCTTCATCCTGTGCCCATAGCATTAGCTAAGCAGTGAACAGTGAACTCTGCATCCTGTACTACTTCTCCTCAGAGCTCGCAACCATCAGCCCTTCGCCACGCAGATTGCATGTGGCCCATGGTTTAGGGTTAGCCAGTTTAATTCCTAGAAGGTTTTAAGGTCATAGGGTTTTACCTGGAGCGGACCCTTTTTTTCCCGTGTATAACCCCTGGCCCCTGTATGCATATATACATATAAGTTACCTTATATGGTCCCTATATGCCTAAGTAGCCCTCCTAAACCCTGGACCCCAAAGCCCTAGATAATCCCAATATATACCAAAGTAGCCGCCTAAGGTCCCTTATGTCGGTCCATCCTTAGCCCCTTGATATTGGAATCAGCTCCGGGTTCAAAAGGACCATACCGTTGATTGCTTATAGGAGTAGGGTTCGGGCCAATAGATCAGGACCATCGGGTTCCTAGCACATGAAGCAACAGGAAAGTTTTTCCAAGACCCCTGGGAGAATCCAAAACGTAGAGCCTGCAAATAGTTCCCTACACTAGTGTTGGGTCATTCTGAGGAACCCTTACAGGGATCTACTTTTTGGATCCTCCCAGGGGTCTGGCTTTATGCCTCCAAGCAACTGACTAATGGTTCGTAGGGACTCTGCCAACCTTTCTCGTAGGTACTTGGGAGGTTTCGGATTCCATTATCCCTTCCTTAGGGAAGCCCTAAGTCTCTGGGGCTCTTTGGCAGGTCCGGCCTTTCGTCCTCCGAGTGACATGGTTGGACGGCATCTCCCTGACGGCATATGACTCAACTACCAGGCCACTGCAGCCTAAACCCTAAAGCCTACACCCGAGTGGTTGCTTTGGAATGAAGCCTTCAAGAGAAGTTCAAGCCCATAGGGGATCCTCAAGTTACCCTAAACGCTAAGCCCCTCACTCAAAGGTCCATATCTGGTGCTTTCGCATTCCCAGCTTTACCTTGTCATAGTTGGGTAACATTTTACATTTTTAAGGGTACTTAAACCCAATAAGGAATATAAATTTCAAATTTTAATATTACCCCAACAATGAACAAGCTTAGGGTTTTGGGGCACATTGTTCTGGTGCTGTTCAACAAGTTTCATTGGTGCACGGTGCTCGGTTTCTTTTGGTCCCTCTGGGGGTTCGCAGAGGTCCTAGAAGTCCATCCCAAAAAAAAAGCCTTTCAGGGTTGAAATCACGGCCTAAGCAGCATGTAGGGTTTAGGGTTTAGGTGCCAGCTGCAGAATCAGCTTTGGATCCCTCTGAGGTTAGTTGTTGACTGTTGCGTCGCAGCACTGGCGAGGATACGTAGTCCTGCCGAACCCTAAGGGTCCATGTACCTTATTAGTATATACTTAGGCCCCAAGGCCCTTATATAGGAAGTACTTTAAGGCCCAAGTATTCTCTATTTAGGTACATGGACCCTTAGGGGAAGTCTGCAGACCTCGCCAACCACAGTAGCTTCGCATCATCGCTGGCAGGCCTGTTTGTATACTGTACTACTTCGTTCGTAGTAGGGAACAAAAGTCTCATCTTCTTATAGATAGAACCCTTCAAGGGTTTTTTGGGGTATTCCCGAACAAGAAGCAATAAGATGTGGTCAAAAGGCTTAGGCACACCTCAGTCCCCGAGCATCACGAAGGTTTGAGTTTTGGGTTTAGAAGGTTTAGGGGATCATGTCCCGCAAACTACCTGCATTACCCTTTGCCGGCCTCAAGATGGCAGCTGTGTCAATGCATCACATAAGTATCTCATTTCCTTTTTTTGTTGTAGAAAACTTAAGTTCGCTTAATGAAGAACTCCGCGAAACAGCATACAGATAGTGATGCCCATATTGTCCTTCTAAGGAAGAGTACTTTAGACACAGTTGGGGAGGGTTCTTAAGGAAATAGTAGTTTTGTTGTAGAAAATCTGCCTGTTTCTACCCAGAGAGCCCCAAACCCCTTGAGTGAGGTTAATTTCCTTGGATTAAACAAGGCATCCCTATAAAATATAAGGTGTATAGTCCTTGTAATTAAAGGGCTCTTTGGGGTACGCACCTGTCCGGCACTGCCATTAAATCAAGGGGTTCTCGCCGTGCGTGGTGGGGCTCGCCATGATGGCCATGGTTCGTCATCTGCTGTGCTGCAGAGGAATGACGCTGAGCAACTTGGTAACCCAGTGGTACCCTTGACCCTTGTCTGTTGGGGTATGGGGTGGGTTCCAAAAAGGGGTGCCCTGATTTGGGAATGGTTATTGGGCTACCAAGGCAAAAAGTTGCTGGTTTTCCTCCTCCTCCTCTCCGGCATTTTCTTGGCTGTCCTGGCTACAGCTGTAGCTTTCCATCCAGAGATGCACTCGGCGAATGTGCAGTCGCGTTGGATGGTCGTGCTGATTTACCCAGTGGCGATAACAGCATTCTCGGGGGCTGCATGCATCGCGATTGACAACTATGACGAGCATCGGGAGGTGGAAGTGACTGATTGGGCTGAGCCTGCGCAATCTGCAGCTCAGATGCTTGCTCGTGCTGAGAGATTGCTGCCAACATTTTTTTCCAACCGAAACCGACAAAGTCAATAAGCTATGTCATCTTGTTGAGCGGAAAAGCCCTAAACCCTCAGCCCTAAACCCCAAACCCTAAACCCTAAACCCTATAAAAACCTAAACCCTACAAACCCTAAACCGCACAAGACTCAGGAAGGTGGTGCGCCGTATTTGGGCATCTGAGCTTTTCGGCAAGTTGGAGACATCTCGCCTGGAGTTCTTCAGCCACTTCGCGCACCTTGGCGGGGAACAAATGAAGCCTAAAAGGGTTTCTGGCTCATATACCTTGATACTGTAGGGGTTATAGTAGTATAGGGTATATAAGGGTTCATAGACCTTAACAGGGATTCTAGTAGTAGAGGGTATATAAGGGTTTATGGTTCATACTACCTTAGTAGGGATTATAGTAGTATGGGGCATCTGACCCCAATTGTAGGCCCTTAATAGGGATTATGGTTATTTTGGGTATACGCAGAGAGCCCAAACCTCCTTAGCTAAGTAATATACCTTAATTGATAAGGGGATCCTTAGTATGGTTTAAGGTATTTTCCTCAATTAACAGGTATTGGGCTCTCTGGGTATCTGACCCCAATTTTAGGGTCCATATCCCTTAATAGGGATTACTGTAGTATAGACCCTAAACCCTAAACCCTATTTGGTCCCCAAGGCAGAGAGGTCCTCCCGTCGAGTGGGCCTCCGCGTCACCTGCGCCCTGGGTGTGCCTAGGCTGTGATTCCGGTGTAGGGTTTAGGGTTTAGGGATTAGGGTTTGGGGTTTGGGGTTTATAAGGTTTAGGGTTTTGGGTTTGGGGTTTAGGGTTTGGGGTTTAGGGTTTAGGATAAGCATTTTCGTCGTGTGAGAAGTGTGGTTCAACTGGATAGATGGGGTGTATGTGTATGTCTGCCTTGGCAAGCGCAATTCAGGGGGGGGTTTGCGACAATGTTTTGAATTTCGTTTGCGGCCTAAACTCCTTATAGGGCCCCCGTCAAATCCACCCCATACAGCCTTGGCCCCCAAATCCACCCCATACAGCCTTGGCCGCCAAATCCACCCCAGTTCAGGTGCACTACTCCGGTATTAGTCAAGACTTGCCTGTGCTGCTTGGACGACTTCGAGGACACTAGCCAGGTTGCAATCCTTCCCTGTGGCCACGTATTTCATGCAACTTGGTTTGCTTTCAGTGGCATTTCAGGTTTGTAGGGCTTAGAGTACTCAAGCAGCATGGCTCAACCCTGAACCCTAAAGCCTGTTCTAGTTCTGCGTGCTTTCCGATGTTCGAATCTCGGAGACAACCGGCAACCCTAAACCCTCAATTAAGGTAGGGTGTAGGGTTTAGGGTTTGAATATACCTGTGTTCAGATAGGGAGCCTTAGCAACTAAACCCTAAACCCTAAACCCTACACCCTATACCCTATACCCTAAACCGCTAGCTGAGGATGCTTGTATCCAGGCTTGGTCCTTGTCGCTGGCAGAAGCCGCAAGCTCGTGCCCTGCATGCCGAGCCCACTTCCACACCACGATGCCTGTGTAGGGGTTTAGGGTTTAGGGTTTAGGGTTTAGGGTTTAGGGTTCCAAGTTCAGTATAGGTGTCGAGGTTGCCGGGCAGTGGACCCCGCCGTAGCTAGGATGTGTTTATTTGCCAGCCTTATTCAGGCTGGCGGTTTCTGCACCCAAAGGGCAGGCAGAAGCTCGATGTTCAAAGGAATTTTTGAATTCGAGGGAGGCCCCTGGAATATTTTTTAGTTCACCCCTTATTGGGTTTAAGAGGATCATGTTCTGGACAAGGGGCCAACCTAGAATCCTGCATTATCGATCATGGGGTATGATGTTCAGTGGTTAGAGCCAAGTAGGAGCGACACATGAGCAAGCAAAGGGGAACAACGTACTCCAGGAACGGATGACGAAACTTCGACAGAACTCCGTTCCCCTTGCTTGCATTGATCCGTTTACATATATATATATATATATGTATATGTATATGTATATCTATATATATATATATAGCCTGATGCTTTCTCCAATGGAAAGACCGAGTTGAGTTTGATGGTTTCATGTCCTTTCCAGGAGTTGGAAAGGAAGCTCCGGCAAAAACAAACAAGAAGTTGAACTGAGCTTCGTCCCCGAGGTATCTGCAAAATCAGATGAAGATGGTCCCTCCTATGAAGCATTTATAGGGTTTAGGGTTTAGGAATTCCGGGTTCTAAAAGGGTCTACGGTTTAGCTGAAACACTAAACCCGGGGCTTTGGGCTGTTTGAAAGGGACACAAGAAGGCTTAAGCTTTTCAGAGTCTAACGTACAGGGCTGACCTTAAAGCGCAAGTCTTTGGAGCGTTAGGACCATTCTTCACTTGTGCAGCAACCCTTCTATCAGGTGAGATGGGATGCCGCAATTGACACAGATGCACACTGCACCATGCAGAGAAGGCCATTTTGGTTGCTTCCCTTGACCCTCCATGCCTGAGCAGCCGTGTGCATCACAATGCAGTCTTTCTTCAGGCTTGCCCAGAAATCAGAAACGCACCAACCGGTGCGGTCTGGGGTTCAGGGTTCAGGGTTCAGGGTTCAGGGTTCAGGGTTCAGGGTTCAGGGTTTAGGGTTTAGGGTTTAGGGTTTAGGGCACGTGGTGCAGCAGGGTCAGGATCAGGGGGTCCTGCTGAGCAACTGTGGCAACGAGCGCAGGGACCTTTGAATGCGGATTCCGCTTACCGACAGCTGCAGCAGCTTATCCCTGAACCCGAAATTATCATAGTTGGGTACCATATTACATTTTTAAAGGTACTTGAACCCAATAAGGAATTATATTGTAAATTCTGAATATTATCCCAACCATGAACCCCCTGAACCTTTCCAGCATGTCATCCCAAGATGGGCGAAGAGGCCCTTTACCCCCCATTTAGGGTTTAGGGTTTAGGGTTTATAGGGTTTAGGGTTTATAGGGTTTATAGTGTTTAGGGTTTATAGGGTTTATAGGGTACAGGGTTTAGGGTTTAGGGCTTAACCCCTTGAGAACCCTCAAACCGCTGCCAGGCTCTAGTGTCACGGCTGGAATCCCACTTCTTAGCTCCCAAACCGGCGGAAGGTCATGAAACAAAAAAGGATCGTAAACCCATGTGTGCGGTTTAGGGTTTTTTTGTTTAATATAAGTGCCTGGCGTCTGGCAAGAAGCCACGAAAAGCAGTTTTGCCCAGAGAGCTACTGCCGCTTCATTAAATTAAGGAGTTCGTACCTTGAACTACATTTACTGGAATCCTTAACCTGACTTCACGTTGCACCCGTTTGCCCGGATAGTCAGGATTTCGGAATTGTTTCCAGGATAGCCCAGCACCCTTTAATTAGATCTACGGAATATACCTTAAATTATACGTATACAGATCTGATTTAGGGAATACCCTAAACCCTAAACCCGAAAGTCCTTATGGAAGGGGTCTTTGGGTTAGGGGTGTCTGGTGAGTCCGCGATGAAGAGGGGACACAGGGGGGGGGGGGGTGGGAGGGGGGGGGGGGGGAGGGGGGGGGGAGGGGGGGGGAGGGGGGGGGGGAGGGGGGGGGGGGAGGGGGGGGGAGGGGGGGGGTGGGTGGCGAGGGGGGGGGGGGGGGGAGGGGGGGGGAGGAGGGGGGGGGGGGGGGGAGGGGGGGGGGGGGGGGGGAGGGGGGGGGGGGGGGGGGGGGGGGGGGGGGAGGGGGGGGGGGGGGAGGGGGGGGGGGGGGGGAGGGGGGGGGGGGGGGAGGGGGGGGGGAGGGGGGGGGGAGGGGAGGGGGGGTGTGGGGGGA
This sequence comes from Symbiodinium natans, assembly GCA_905221605.1. NCBI lineage: Eukaryota > Dinophyceae > Suessiales > Symbiodiniaceae > Symbiodinium > Symbiodinium natans. The sequence continues at coordinate 538,909 of CAJNDS010001469.1, forward strand.
GAGGGGTTGCGGGGGAGGGGGGAGGGGACGACATCAAGACCCAAGAGGTTAGGTAGATGTAGGTTGCCGCGTGTTCATCTTCGCAAAGCAGCACACACGTGGCATCGCGACAGCTTTCGTAACCTGAAGTTGTGACAGCGGGGTCGGTAGAAATCCAAAGGGCCCAATATCCCAAGACAAAGAAGATGCCTTCAGTTGTATGGGGATCCTTCATATTCCCCACCCTCGGTGTGGGGTTTAGGGTTTAAGGTTTAGGGTTTAGGGTTTAGGGTTGTTAGATTTTAAGCTCAGCTGCCCGGTCTACTCCTCGCTCATCCCCGGGGTGCCCAACCCCAGACTGTCCCTGGAATGCCCAATGCCAGACTGTCCCTCTACAGTTACAGTGCCCAATCTCAGAGTGTGTTCCCTGGAGTGTCAGACTATCCCTGGAGTGCACAACCCCAAAGTATCCGAGTGCCCAACCCGAGTGTCCTGCCAACCCCAGAATCTCCCTGGAGTGCCCAACCCCAGAGTATCTCTACCCAGAGAGGGTGGGGATGTTCGGTATATTTTCTTAAGGGGTATAGATATCTTTGAGAATCGCAACTGCAGCCAGTCATCCGTTATCCCAAACATGCCGAACTGCGAGTCCACGAATGCACGCTGCTGTGCCCCTATACCCTGCAACTCGCTTCGTGCAGCTGCGCAACCAAACCTCGACCCCCCAACCTGCAAACAAGACCTAAACCGTACCTACCAGCAAGCTTGTAGACCTGAAAGGTGATGTATATATATATATATATATATATACATATGTATATATACGTATACATAGGTATACACGCATATACGTGAGAGTGACTTAAGGGACACTTGCTTTTTTGTTTTTTTTTTTTTTTTGGGGGGGGGGGGGGTACAGTAATGAGCCCTGCTCTGCCAGGTCCTCGGGATCCTGATCTGGTGTTTCACAACCTCCCAAAGAGCCCAATACCCCTTAAACAAGGAATATCCCTTAAAACATATTAAGGATCCCTTTATGATGTAAGGTATATTCCTTAATTAAGGGGTATTGGGCTCTGTGGGCTCTAGTTGCTAGGCTTGGCCGCAAAGTCTCGGGATCTTGCCCGGGGGGCTTGTTTGGGGTCAGGGCCTATATGGTTGGGCCAGGGAAATTTTGACATGGTGCTGGCAAGGGCCTTGGGATATTCTGGCTGGTTCGTAGTAGGGAATGAGGGAATGAGGGCCGTATGTAATCCCGCAAAGGGTATGTATATATATATATATATACATATGTAGAGAGCCCTCCTTCCTTCATTCCCTACTAAGCACCAGGGGGTATTTAGGGATTGACGGCTTTTCCTGGAGAATAAAATTCTCACCTGGCCGCACGAGCCAGGATCTTCGAGCCTGCCAGGCAGTCAGGGAGTGGAAGGTGCACACCATACTGTACCTGACCCCCGAGTTCTTGGTAGGGAATCAGGGAATTAGGGTTCTTCAGATGCCCTTTAAAGAGGATTATATAGGGTACCTCATGCCCTCCTTCCCTACTCAGAACGAGCCAGTTGAAGGTTCGTGGATACTTAGAAGTATGTTTGTAAGATGTTCCAAGTACTCCAAGTACGGTTCTGACTCTAGTCTACCTACGTATGAGTACCCATGAACCTCCGCCACTGTTGGTCCCTGAACTCATGTGAGCAGTTGCCTTTGTCGCCCGGTTTCAGAGCGTCAAGTTCTTGGTCAGGGTATGGCTTTAGCGGCCCCTTAACCGCTAACCCTGGACTCGCCAGAGGTCGAAGGTCACTAATTCTGCCAGGCAGCAAAGACTGCAGCCTGTCACAGCAAATCGTGGAAGCTCCCCACATGGCAATCGCACGCGGAGAGCGTCTGCAACAGTGCGCATGGGCACATGCTTCGCCGAAGAGAGAGAACAAGGAGCGATCTGAGCATCGTCGCAGTTGATATGGAGGTACGTGGCTGCGCCTCCAACTCTGCCAGTTCTACGCCCTTGCAACTACCACAAGATCGGCCGTCAGTCCTGCTGCCTCTCTAAACCCTACACATAGGATGTTCTAACAGTCCGTACTGGGGATTATAGTACCCCCTATTACAATCCCCTATTAAGGACTGTTAGTATAAGGGGGAGCATCCCAAGCCTTAAACCCAAACCCTAAACCGGTGTGCGCGAGTGCTGGACTTGTGGCGAGAAAATTGGTTTCCTTTCGGAAAGAACGAACCCGAGTCAGCAGGTGGAGCTGCCTGAGAGAGAGAGAGAGAGAGAGAGAGAGACAGTCAGCAGGATGGGCTTCAGAGTTCCCAGAGAGCCCTCTAGAGCCCTGAATGAGGGAACATGCCTTAAGTGGTTTTGGGGCTTCGGCTGCTGTTTCCCACGATCTCCTTGACGGTGGCAACTCTGAACTCATGCCCTGGAGAGCCGCCATACCCTAAACCCTAAACTCCGGAAAATACCCTAAAATACCCTAAAACCCGAAACCCTAAACAATATCCCGCTTAAAACTCCCTAAATTCCCCTCAGATGTATATACCCTTGCTGACGTCTGGCTCAAAGCCTTGGCCGGCGTCGTTTGCTACGGCCAAGGCCCGTGCCGCGGGTTGCTTTCAGGGGGGCTCAGGAAGGGTTTAGGGATGTTTAGGGTTTAGGGTTCAGGGTTTAGGATTTAGGGTTTAGGGTTCAGGGTTTAGGTTTAGGAGTTAGGGTTTAGGGTCTGCAGGATGTTGCGTTGCTCTGTTTCTTTCTGGGTGGCGTTGCGTGTTTCGCGGGGGCGTCAGAGTTTGGTTTGGGGTGACTGGGATGTGCTTTCGAACCATGCAGGGCGGGGATACGTCGGGAACCCTAAACCCTTTAACCCTAAAACCCTATATCCCTTTTATCCCATAATCTTAGAACCCTATAACCCGGAACCCTTTTAACCCTAAACTCTCAACTAGTGGAGTTCCTCGTTTGGCTTGCCTAGGAGGGCCCTGTTGGGGAATGCTTCTGAGAAGGTCTGTATACTTGGTAGCCCACGGTACCCTTTTGCCTCTTTTTTTGGTTCTAGGTTCCATTTGTAAAGTCACCAACCCCCAAAAGGGTACCCTGTTAAGGGATATTGGGCTCTTTGGGGACCTACACTGAGATCAAATCTGAGGTGAGACAAGGATGGGGTGTCGACCTCAGTCGCCCGGTTTAGGGTTTAGGGTTTAGGGTTTAGGTTTTCGGCAGACCATTCTTCAAGAAAATGACATTCGTGGCCCTCGCAATGTCGAACCTTACAGGTTGCTTCGGTAACAGTCCATGTACCTATATCGCATGTATTTGGGCCCTAAAGCTACCCTTCAGGTAAGTGACAGGGCAGTAAGGGAACAGTACTTGCTGTTGCTTCCACGGTTGCAGAAAACAGCCATAGTTCTGTAGTCCTGTAGCGCGATACAACCAAAAGCCTTGCTCCAAGGCACGCTTTCCGCGCCAACGTTCTTAGTCATTGGATCTTTTTCTAACGAAAAAGAGCCCTGAGGATCCATGTACCTTTAGGGTACAAACTTGGGCCCTAGAGCCGCTAAATCGGAAGCCCTTAAAGGCCCGAGGAAAACTATGTAGGTACATGAATCCTTAGAAGATTGACCCTTAGGCCCTTAACCCTATAAACCCAGGGGAGTGGAGGTCCTTAAACGATCCAGCAGCGTTGTTGGTTTGGGAATCAGGCTGTTTGTCCTCTCAAGGCTCCTTGCCTTGAACGAGACTCACTAGTTTAGGGTTTAGGGTTTAGGGTTTAGGGTTTAGGGTTTAGGGTTTAGGGTTTAGGGTTTAGGGTTTAGGGTTTAGGGTTTAGGGTTTAGGGGGTTTGACCAGGAATCCCAGTAGGGCCCTTACCACCATCTTTTGCGGGTTCTTTTCCCTTCCCAAAACCCCCTTGGAGCAAACAGAAAGGAAGGCATCCTTTCTGAATCCTATTTTACCCTAAACCCTAAACCCTAAACCCTAAACCCGAAACCCTAAACCCTAAACCCTAAACCCTAACCTCTGCAGTGCGCTGCCCAAAAAGCCGCGAGCCGGATCCTCTGCTGCTGCCTTGAGGATTGACGATGAGTTCCGGTTCCGCAAGGTGCGCCACATGTGTAAAACGCCTGGACTGCTACTATACCTTAATATCTGCATATATATATATATATATATATATATTTATAACTTATATATATATATATATATACATATATGCATATATATATATATAGGTACATATGTATGAGCTAGAGGATCCTTAATATGATCCTTATAAGCCTCCCCGGGCTGCTGCCATATCATTGTGTATTAAGGTCCTTCATGTGATCCTTAACATGATGTAAAGTATAGTCCCTAATTTTAGAGGCTTTCAGACAGAGGTGCAGGAACTTCCACAGAGTGAGGTCCTTCCTCAAGGCTCTAAGGACTCTTCTTTTAGGGTTTTTGCCCTCCTAAATAAGGGTTTTTTGGCATTTTTTGGAGCCTTGGGGCTTCAGTTGTTTCTGCAATCTACCCAGAAACGGGGTTCGCGCCTTACGCGGCCTCACATGTCCTCGAGCCACCTGCCCCAAGAGCCCAATACCCCTTAATTTCGCAATATACCTCACATTATAGGGCCTTAGTATGATGTAAGGTATATTCCTTAATTCAGGGTGATTGGGCTGATTGGGCTCTTTGGGAAGTTGTGACTCGTGCCCAGTTTTTGTGTTCGCCTCACATGTGTTTGCCGCTGAGCATCCTCTATCGCAAAGCCAAAGCTCCGCACCCACTCGCATCCAGGCCATCCCCAAGGAATGGGTTCCATCGTCTCCTTTGGATTCGGGTCCAAGACTTCAGCACCAAAGCCTAAACCCTAAGCCCTAAACCCCAAACCCTTAACCTAAACCCTAAACCCTAAACCCTAAACGCTACGTCTTTTTGGGGCGCCGAGGCGCACCTGGAGCAAGCATGGCTGTGGGAAAGTCCTTTGTTCCAGTCCCGGTCAAGGAGCACTGGCTGGGGTTTAGGGTTTAGGGTTAGGGTTTAGGGTTTAGGGTTTGGGGTTTGAGGTTTGGGTTTAGGGTTTGGATTTACAGTTTAGGGTTTGCAGTTTAGGGTTTAAGGTGTAGGGTTTAGGGTTTTGGTTTAAGGGTTTAGGGTTGGGATGTTCCGCGCTTATACTAACAGTCCGTAATACGGATGAAAGTACCCCCTACTATAATTCCTACGAAGGACTGTTAGTCCGAACTATCATCGGTACCCGACGAATGTCTTATCAGCTGAGTACCTTTTTGATTGAGTGAGATGGGGGCGGGCGGGGGGGGGGGGGGGGGGGGGGGGGGGGGGGGGGGGGGGGGGGGGGGGGGGGGGGGGGGGGGGGGGGGGGGGGGGGGGGGGGGGGGGGGGGGCAGGAGGGTTTCTAAAGCGGAAGGGCTTCCCATATGCTCATGTCATGAAGGCTCAATTGGATAGGGGTTTAGGGTTTAGGGGCTTGGGTTAGGGTTCAGGGTTTCGGGCTACCCGACCCAGAGTAGGGCCGTATTGCCTGTTTTAGGGGAAACCCCCCTGTGCAAAAAGGGCACCCTTATTTATTCCTAGGTTACCCTTGGGTCTAGGTATTAAAGGGTAGTTGCGTTGGCCCTTAATCTGGTCCCAAACCTCCTCTAGGAGTGATGTATGGGCCCTTAATTTATATCGGGGTATATAACGGGCATACAAATGGTCCCCTATTAAGGGCCCATACTAAGGGATCGTGTAGCTACCCCTAAACCCTAAAACGCTTGATATGGGTTAAGGCCTAGTCCGCAACCAAGGGGTGTAGGGTTCTCGTTGGGAACCTTCACGGTTTGCAGGAGACCACTTGCTCCTCCGCTGCCAAAGTTGCTGAGCACAGGCACCTTCCACGGCAGGTTTCTACCATTTCCTTAAGAACACTCCCCCCCCCCCCCACAAGAAAAAAGAAGAAGTGAGAATAGTCCCTATATTGCCCTTATAAGGAAGATGTGTTTTTTTTTCCTAAATCGTGGGGGGTGGTCCTTAGGTAATTCGTAGGTTTTCAAGTGCCACGTCAAAGCGTGCTTCAAACCCACCAGAAGCGCCCCAAGTGTATACTAGAGTGCCAGCCTCAGCCCGCAAATGGGAGCATCCAGGGAGCATCCCCACACGCTAGACCAAGAGTTTTGTCGTGATCCCCACAGCTGTCCGAACTGGACGTGCTTCCATGCACCCTAAACCCTAAACCCTAAACCCTATAAACCCTAAACCTAAACCCTAACACCCCCCCCCCCCCCCCCCGATACACTCCAGACAAAGACAAGACATTACAACCCCAAGAACCTAATCCAAATTAACAGATCCGACAGACCCGAAACTCCAAGAACCTCAAAGCTACCGCCGGCTGCCACCGCTGTGATCCATTGCTCGAAGCACAGTTGTTCAAGTCAGAATCTGAGGCAGAATAGTTATAGCCCTACACTTCCAGCGACCTAAGAATAGATTACTCGAACCCTTACGGACGCAAAAAAAGGGCCCTATAAGTATAGAGTAGGGCAAGTAGACCCATCCCTACTGTATCAGTTAGAGCCTCAAAGTAGAATGCAACTTGCCCAGACGCTGAACAAGCTGAGACGTAGAAACCGCTGGCAGAGTTCCCCCCAAAGAGCCCAATACCCCTTAAACAAGGGTATATTCCTTAAAGCATATTAAGGATCCCTTTATGATTTAAGGTATATTCCTTAATCACATTAAGGATCCCTTTATGATTTAAGGTCTATTCCTTAACTAAGGGGTATTGGGCTCTCTGGGACCTCTTTCCCCCCATGCCGTATCGGAGCAACACGCAGCTGCCGCCGCTTGGCTGCTGCAACCTTACGCAACCCTAAACGACTTCAGTGACCTGCTGTTCTTGCAGCTGCTGGGTTTGGGGTTTGGGGTTTAGGGTTTAGGGTTTAGGGTTCGGGGCTGTAGTTGTACTGTCGCGCTTGCGGTGGTTGTGGTAGTTGGGGAGTCGGAGGTGGCAGCGGTGGTTGCTCAGTCTTATTGAAAGGCCTGAAGCAAGCATGCTCTCAGGGATATCCCAGGCATATCCCAGGAGCAGCCTGTCAAATCACAACGATTATCTGGCTGGTTCTTAGTAGGGAATGCGGGAATGAGGTACCCTTTATAATCCTTTAAAGGGTACATATAGGGTACCTCATTCCCTCATTCCCTACTAAGAACCAGGGTTTTTTTGCCCTTTGTCGCGCCCTTCACACAAGCTTGAGCCTAGATATTTCGACGGTGCTTGTGCAAATCGATGGCAATAAACATCATGCAGGAAACACACAGCGGAAGGTTCCACGAGGGACCAATGACGATGAGCAGCCCTAAACCCTAAACCCTAAAACCTAAATCCTAAACCCTAAACCCTAAACCCTAAACCCTAAACCCTAAACCCTAAACCCTAAACCCTAAACCCTAAACCCTAAACCCTAAACCCTAAACCCTAAACCCTAAACCCTAAACCCTAAACCCTAAACCCTAAACCCTAAAAACCCTAAACCCTAAACCCTAAAAAACCCTAAACCTAAACCCTAAACCCTAAACCCTAAACCCTAAACCCTAAACCCTAAACCCTAACCCTAAACCCTAAACCCTAAACCCTAAACCCTAAACCCTAAACCCTAAACCCTAAACCCTAAACCAATTCAAGCATCGCGCTTTGCCTGCAACTCGGAGCTTCCAACGCCCCAGGCCAGAGGTGAAGTTCATCTCCGCCAGCTCTCTGGAGACTTAGGGACTTTCGGGAGTATTTTTCATTGCCCTAAACCCTAAACCCTAAACCCTAAACCCTAAACCCTAAACCCTAAACCCTAAACCCTAAACCCTAAACCCTAAACCCTAAACTTATCATGTTTGCCAGGGTTCCAAGCTTCAGTAGAGGAGAAGCTGCCGCATCCATGGCCGCGCTGCCAAGAAGTGAGTCCGACACCTAGCCTGCCCATGCGACACCAGGAATGCGACCTCCTAACCCCCCCAAAAAAAGCATGATGTTTAAACAATATGCATAATATATATATATATATATATATATATATATGTATATGTATATGTATGTATATATATCTATGTATATATATGTATATGTTTTTATATTTATATGTATAACCAAAAGAAGTAAAAGAATGTGCAGGCTCTGAAGGTCCTTGAGGTCATGAACGAAGCCTTAAATGGTTGACATCAAATACTGTAGCCCCTGCGAGAAGAAAGCCAACAATTCGTTAGCCACTGTTGCGTGCTGTCGATGGCATGTTTTGACGACGTCTCAATGCCTTGAAGGCAAACATCGCCGTGTGCATCCTTCAACTACCAGATGGCCCTAAACCCTAAACCCCAAACCCTAGAAAAGTCTGGAGGACAGGCATCGGTATGCGACTCGACGCAAAGAGTCCTGGACAGGGAGCTGCAGTTGTCTCTCGCTTCGATTCCACTAAGGATCCATGTACGTAAATAGTATATGCTTGGGCCCTCGAGCCACTCTCTAGGAACCCCTGTACAGCCCAAGTATGTACTATATATAGGTACATGGATCCTTGGGGTTCAATCTTTCGGCGAATTTCTTCCTCGACACCAGGCAACTTGCACGAGACGCCCGCCGTGGGAGACAATCTGGTGGTGGTTTGCCAGGTGGGTGAACCTGACAGCGAGCCCTGCACCCTGAACGTTTAGGGTTTAGGGTTTAGGGTTTAGGGTTTAGGGGTGGGACCCTCGAACTCAGGAGAGTTTGCATCAACTGCAGAGCTGTTGGTCGGAAGCTGCTTGTTGCCCTGTGGTTCCTCTTCGGCGCAAAGTCGTGCAAACCCAAGAACGAACCGGAATTTTACCCGAAGGCTCCATACCTACAGAGTATTTACTTGGACCCTAAAGCTACAATGTAGGAACTCCTGTAAGACCCAAGTGTATACTACATGGGTACTTGGTTCTAGAGAACTGACCGCCCGCGCGTGGAGGCTTGGTCCTACCAGCTACATCCTGACCCGGCGGGCTCACGTAGTGCCATGCTCACCGCGCTGTTGCGGAAAGCGGCGCCTAGGCGTGATCCAAAAGTGGTACCTTCCTTCCCTGTGTAGGAGGGTTCCCCTGGAGACCCACGAAGCCATTCAAAAAGAGCCGTGATGTTAGGGTTTAGGGTTTAGGGCTATCCATAATTAGGATCCTGGAAAAATCTGTAGTGGCTCAGAGGGATCTGGCTTCAGTTTCTGCTCAGGCTCACCAGGACGTGGGCAGAAATGGTAGACGAGCGACATTGCAGGGTCGGCATGACCCCACGTCTTCCATGATTCTTTAGGGTATAGGGTTTAGGGTTTAGGGTGAGTCTCTTTGTGCATTTTTGCGGAGCTGTAGGCCTCCAACGAACCCTCCTTCTCCCATGCAGTCGAGACACCCAACACGCAGCTATTGCCACAACTGCCCGTCAGATGTGGGGTGTAGAGGGTGGCGGGTGTGTGATAGTATGTGAGACAGCCTCAGGCAATGATGCTGCGTGCAGGAGGCAGGAGGGGACACGTTCATCGGGGCTCCTGCGAGTCATCGACGTACCTGAAGGCTCTAATGTAGTCCTTTCCGGTTAGCTCCAAGGGGTTCTAGTATAATTTATACCCACTACATAGACGCCTTTATGTACTTGCTTCTGAACCAATTATCACTGTACTTATATCTGCACTTATAGCCATGTTGGGGCACTTAAGGGGCTTATAAGTGGGTTATAAGCAAAGTTTTAACATGGTTAATAAGTACCATGAACCTCCAAGTAGGCCAAATGGGCCGATGGCTGCGGTGGGGATTCGCATGCTGCGGCAAAAACCCAAGCCCACCCTCTGGAAGCCTCTGACCTCTGATTCCCATATTAAATATGACTCAGGGGTCAAGGAATATGCCGTAATTTGTGAGATCCACAATATATTCCTTAAACAACTGGTCTTGGGCTCTTTGGGTGCATAGAGTAATCATCCCGTTCGTGAAGCTTGAAAAAGCCCTACAGATCCCCAAATCCCATCAGCCCTCAACCCTAAACCAACTGCTAAGAGCAACCGATATTCTAATTCTACCACCCTAATTTCTTTTTTTGGTTCAGCCCCGTTGCTCTTGGGTTTAGCATTCTTTGCGTGCTCACACCCAGGGTTGTTAAGCCAAACTATGGACCTTTCGGGGGGGGGGGGAGGGGCGGGGGGGGGGGGGGGGGGCCCTCCATGACTGACACTGCAACCCTAAACCCTAAACCGCAGAAGACCAACAAGGGGGCCCTTGATGCACAGCCCTGAACCCCGTGCCCTATGCGAAACCTCCAAGCCCCTATAGCATCAACTCCAAGCCTTGTCAAAGGAAGTGCCCAAAGAGCCCAATACTTCAGTACCCTTTAATCAAGGAATATGCCTGAAATCCTATGAATTCAGGATCCCTGAATCTAAGTTCAGGACAGGGCTTTTACCTGGGCTTTCTGAGTACCCCCTAAACCCTCGATCCCCTAAACCCTCCCTAGACCCTAAACCCTAAACCCTACACCCTAACCCCTAAACCCTACAAGGCCGCCTCTTGGTCTTTTGTGACTACCTCTGCAAGCCGCAGCCGCCTGTGGCCAGGAAGCACCCGCTGCCCGGGCCGACACTTGTGGTTTAGGGTGGCTTAGGGCGTTGGAGGGTTTAGGGTTTTGGGGTTTAGGGGTAGTTTCGGGCGTTCTCGAGTTTAGGGTTTAGAAGAAAGGTTATCGAGCTTAGGGTTGAGGTAAAGGTTTTTGGGTCTTTGGGGGCTTATAGGGTTCAGGGTTGTGTGGGTCAGCCCTGATTCCCCCCTTCAGAAGCCTCCTCCCGCCTCCCCCACTCCCTCTGCCCGTTTGGGGGCCCCGTCGTGCCTAGACGGGCTTATTACGGTTTATGAAATTATGGGGGGGCCTTAAAGGGGTTCCCATATAGTAGATTAAGGGCCGAACCATATAAGTATATATACATATATATAGGCACATGGACCCATAGTTTCAAGGGTTACCTGGATGGTTGAGGCTTAAGGGCCCTGCGGTTCGAGGTGTGTTTTCCCAGGGGTGTCTCGGAGCCTTTTTACCCCTAAAGTTCGAGTATACCCTGTTATTACCCCTAAAGTTCGAGTATACCCTGTAAAGCAGGTAGGGGTCCCTAACTCTGGTACCTGGGCTCGCTAGTGAAGTGCGATTCCTATCGCAAACCTGGCCGTTGCCAGGCAAGATCTTCATAAACATTGTCAACTGCGGAATGCAGGTCTCGAGGCTACTCCCTACCCAGAGGCTCCAATGTAGTTCCTTTTTGGTGTAGTCATAGGGGGATTCTAGTATACTACCCCAAAAAGGTACTACGTAGGGGATTCTAGTATACTACCGCAAAAAGGTACTACATGGGGGAGCCTTTTGGGTAGGGTCCTGGGACTCCGACCGACCTTGGGCTTCCGGGTCGCCACTCCTAAGCCTTCAATCCCCCCCCCCCTCCCCCCTCCTGCCCCCCGGTTACCTCTAAGCTGCCTTCCTTCCCCCCAGACCGCAGATCCACCAAGGTCTTGAGAGTAGACCCTAAACCCTAAACCCTAAACCCTAAACCCTAAACCCTAAACCCTAAACCCTAAACCCTAAACCCTAAACCCTAAACCCTAAACCCTAAACCCTAAACCCTAAACCCTAAACCCTAAACCCTAAACCCTAACCCTAAACCCTGTAGACCCAGATCCACGGGGACCCGAATGTACAGGGGAAGCGAACTTATCCAGGGCCTGGTCCTCGGAGGATGAAGCCACGGCAGCGAAGGTCGGCCGCGGCGGGTTTAGGGTTTAGGTTTTAGGGTTTGGGGTCTAGGGTTTAGGGTTTAGGGTTCTTGTGTGTTTTGCTCTTGGGGTGGTGGGGGGAGGGGGGGGGGGGGGGGGGGGGGGGGTGAGGGCATTTGGTTTTGGGGTTTATAGCCACCATGATCCTTGCGAGCTAGAGATGCAGAAGCCAGCTTGACACCCGCAGAACTGAAACAGCTCTCTCTAGTACTTGAGGTCTGAATCTGGGACCCAAAGTAGGCTCCTTTTTCCCTTTTATTTGGGGTTTAGGTTCCCTGATAAGCTCCTTTAAACCAAGAAGGTCTCCCGTTTTATTCTTTGGCTGCTCGTGGCTCTAGGAAAAGTTGGGGGGGTGGGGCGGGGGGGGGGGGGGGGGGGGGGGGACCTCAGATGCGAGTTTAGGGTTTAGGGTTTAGGGCTTAGGGTTGAGCCAGGTCAATGAGGCACTTCCCCACCTCCTTTTCAACGCCGATGCTGTGTTGCCCGGCCACAAGACAAGCATACAATTCACCCAGACCCCTGGGAGGATCTAACAAGCAGAGCCCCCCAAATAGTACCCGATTATACTGCCCCATACTTCCCTAAACCCTAAACCCTAAACCCTAAACCCTAAACCCCTTGGGTCATGTTTAGGAACCCTTAAGGGGATCTACTTGTTGGATCCTCCCAGGGGTTCTGGGAAGGAGGATGCGTGGACTCAATCTGCTCGACCCAATCTGTGAGTTAGTCCAGTACTTGGAGCTTCACAGGGTTTAGGGTTTAGGGTTTAGGGTTTAGGGTTTAGAGTTTAGGGTTTAGGGTTTAGGGTTTAGGGCTTGGAGGTTCATGGTACTTATTAACCAAATATGACTGCACTTATAATCCACTTATAAGGCCCCTGAGCGCCGTAGCATGGTTCTACTTGGGCTATAAGGTACTGTCATAATTGGGTGAATACGTACCATGAACCTCAAAGTACTGCAAGCAGAGCGTTGACGCTTGATGTGGTCATCTGCCGGTTGAAGATTCGGGTGGCTTGGTGGGTGTCAGAGAACTTCAGCCCAGAGACCTTTGCACCGACATTAGGGGAGCCAGGGCGGAAAAGAGGGACGACTCGAAACGAGGAAGAAGGATGACCGAGTCATCATGGGTTTCCCTACTACCCCCCTCTATGCTCCCCCCCCTAGGTTCCCCCCTTAAAAACCTTAACTATGCTTAATTATCCCTAAGAAGCCTTAACTACGGGGGGGGGGGGATAATTTAAGGCTATTCAGGGATAAGTAAGCCGAATTCGTTTTTTTGAGGGGGGAAACTAGGGAGGGTAGTCTGGAGGGGGTAGCAGGGAAACCCACGATGAACGCGACAACATGTCGTTCGATTCGGTTCTCTCCGTCCTCTCCAAAGCATAATCACATTCCGAGCCCCAAACATCTCACACCTCACAAGCCCTAACCTAAACTACAAACCGGAGACCCTAAACCCCAAACCCCAAACCTTAAACCCCAAACCCAAAACCCTAAACCCTAAACCCTAAGCCCTAAACCCTAAACCCTAAACCGCAGACCCAGGATCCATATGTGCACTGCGGACGAGGGCCCAGGGATTCCGGAGGACGGTTGGTGGGCTAAATTTGGAGGTTTACTTTGAGTGAGGGTTTAGGGTTTAGGGCTTAGGGATTAGGGTTTAGGGTTTAGGGTTTAGGGTTTAGGGTTTAGGGTTTAGCAAAAAGGGTTTAGGGTTTAGCCTTGTACTCCGAAAAAGGTCAAGGCTTGAATGGCTCGTGCTTTCGGATCCAGAAGGTAGACATGGGTTGAACATGTGTTCACAAAAGCCCTGGACTGACTTACTACGATCCCCTAAAGGAAACCCCTTTCTGGTCCCTTATAAGGACCCCGATAGAATCCCTCTTATGTAACCCCTTTAAGACAGTAATTTAGTCCGTCACATGTTGAAACACGCTGGCTGTACGTGGAAGTTCCTTGTATCAGATTCTATAGGGATTCATCTTGATTGCCCGCCCACCCGCGGCAGGAGCAGTACACAATCCCTTTAGAAAGCTTGAAGACTCATTGCGCATCTTGGCTGAAATGGGGGTTCCGAAAACAGGGGTACCCATTTTGGGGGTCCCTTTCAAGGGGGTTCTTTTCTATTTGGGGTATTCAAAGGGGTACCCCACCCCCCCCTGTTTTGGGAAACAGCCAAATGGCCAGTCAGGGCTGACCTTGTGCTACTCTTCGGTGTGCCATGGTGTGCCTGTACCGGTACCTATGCCGAATCATAAACTGGGTAACCGGCATAGATGCAGGTTCCTCTAGGCAGTGTAAACCTATCGGTAGGCCCTGGGGGATATCCCTTGTTGGGTTAACAGGCTAGCCCCTACATCACATGTATGGGGTCGTTTCAGAGGGTTTTCAGGGCCATGCCCGGAATACACCTTAAGTCCATTTTAAGGATTCCTATATAATTTGTGGTTTAGGGTACTTGCAGGTTCAGGGTACTTATAGAAGCCCCCTTAGTCCTCGAAGTAGGTTATAGGTAGACTGATGAATAAGTACCCATGAACCTCCAAGTAGAGGGCTCTTCGTCCTCTGACACGCTACGACTTACGACTTAAACCCTAAACCCTAAGCCCTAAACCCTAAACCCTAAACCCTAAACCCTAAACCCTAAGCCCCAAACCCAGGCTGACCTCTGATGATTCGATCCGTCTAGGGGGGCTCCTAAAGTCTGCAGCCCTTGGGGCCCTGAAGCTTTAGGCGGGCTTGGGGGCTTTAGGAACCCTGCTTTTGGGATTAAAAAAATGTGTGTATATATATACATACATACATGTATATAGAAGAGAAAAAACATATATAAATATAAATAAATACATAAGCAAACAACTAAAAAATATATGTATATATGTATATATTTATATGTAAAGTTTTGCGTTCATACAAAGCCAAGGAAATACCAACAGGCTTCTCAGCGCAGGGTTCTAGATTTTTCTGATGGGAGAATGGCTTTGAAGGTGCTGACGCAGATTGGGAATGTGGTCCAGGTCGCAGAGGAGAGTTGCTGACAGTGCGCTTTCGACGGCAGCGCGGGTCTTTCTGCGACGAGTTTCCGAAATCTCGTAAACAACAAGCGCCCCCAAATGCAAAGCCGTAGGCTACTGAGGTGCCAAGTACAGGCTTGAAGACTTGATCTTGACCCAATGGCTCCTGTGTAGTACCTTTTTGGGGAAGTATACTAGAATCCCCTCTTAACTAGCCCAAAAAGGAACTACATTGGAGTTCAGCCAAACCCTAAACCCTATAAACCCTAAACCCTAAACCCTAAGCCCCTAAACCTACCTTTGGGTAGCTTTGGCAGGAACTGAAGCACACCTCCGCTTCCGTCGTGAAGAGGTGCCACCCTGCATCCGCAGGGAATATGGGGTTTAGGGTTTAGGGTTTAGGGTTTAGGGTTTAGGGTTTAGGGTTTAGAGTGCACCTCCATTTGAGAGAGCAAAGGTCTTCCCTTTGGTGGCCTGCTGCTGCCCGCTGCCAAACTCCATCTCGACTGGCGCTCTAGACTCTAGATGCACCCCCAAAGAGCCCAATACTCCTTAAATAAGAATATTCCTTATATTATGCAGAGATCCTTAATATGATTTAAGGAATATTCCTCAATAGATCTACAAGGAGGGGCCCCCTTACTATACGAACTGTAGTTCAGGGACTTCTCACCTAATTTAGGATCCTTATAACCTAATTTAGGGTCCTTATAACTCTATTTACAACTAGGGGTCCCCTCCTTGTAGATGCACCACCCCCACCCCCCCCCCCCCCCCCCCCCCCCCCCCCAGTTTGCTAAAAACATGGTGACATGTAGCGGACTCTAGATGACTGAGCCTTTGTTTACAGTCCAGTCATACTTTCAGACAATTACCTGTACCTGCCTTTCTGTATGCAAGCAGACAAAGCCTACACAACAGGTATGACCAGTTGCTCGCGGTGAGTGGCTCACTGGTGAAAGCCATGGAAGACCTACCGGAGGCAGGGGGTGGGGGCAAACTAAACCCTAATCCCTAAACTCTAAATCGCTGGCAAGCCTAAAATCGAAATGGCAACCGCGCGTTTGCCACTGGAAGCATCGGCGTGCGCAGCCCGGCGATTGCAGTTGCAGGCTTCTGTGTGAATGTGGGTAGTTCTGTAAAATATGGTCCCTTTTTGGGGGTCCTTGTTGCTGAAGGGTTCAGGGTTTAGGGTTATAGCCTAAATCCCCTAAACCCTAGAGCCAAAAGGGACCCTAATTTAGGGAACTGCCCTCATGAAAAGCGGGGCTTGCAGCAAACCCTAGAATTTAGGGTTTAGGGTTTAGGGTGCGTGCTGCTTTTTCTGGCATCCCCTCCCAGCCCAGACGGAAAAAATGAGACTCCCAAATTGCAGCGTCAGCTGGTTCCCAGCTATTTCAAGGGCCCAAGAAACCCCTGAAATAAGGAATGTTCCTGTAATGTATGGAGGGTTCCTGAGTTTGATTTCAGGATCTACTGGTGTTGGGCTCTTTGGGTGGGGGGTCACATGCCGGACAACGGCCTGCACTCTCCAGCCAGGCCTCTGAAGCCAAGGCCCGGTTCATACCACTCAACCGCTTCTCTTCTTAGTAATAGAGTAGATAACCTTTAACCCCTTTTTGGGGGTATTCTTATCCCTATAGCATCCCAAAGGTTCACCTTAAACCCTTTTTGGGGTATTCTTATCCCTCTAAAATCCCAAAGGTCAAACTTGTTTTTTCCCCAAGGTTACTGGACAACTAAGTCTTGATTCCAGTTTGTTGGGTGTACGAAAAGGCGATGTTTACAACGAGGCCGCACACCTCCCACACTTCCTTTACACCTAAACTCTTTACTCAAAACGGCAAAGTGGGTTTAGGGTAAGGCCCTAAGTCCGTTGTTGATGGCACAGACCCCTAAAGCCCTTTAGCCGAACAAACGAGCCCTGGCTGCCAATGTCATAAAAGCGCGAGCTGCTTGACAGAGAGCCACAAAAAGCCAACAGCCCAACACCCCTTAATTCAGTAATACTCCTTAAATCAGACGAAGGATCCCTCTATATATATATATATATATATGGGTGGTTGTCAAAATTATGGTCCCTTTTTGGATCCCTATTACAATACGGCACCTATGATTTAGGGTACCCCCAAAAGGGATCATAGTTTTGACAACCACCCATATATCAAAGCATATTCCTTAGTCAAGGGGTACGCGTGAGGAGTTTCGCACCGGCAAGCCTGGAGCATGCTCGAATGCCTGCCAGTACCTGGGCAGGGTTTAGGGTTTAGGGTTCAGGGTTTAGGGTTTAGGGTTTAGGGTCGGAGATTTTCCAGCCCTCTCGCTTTGAATGGCCTACGGGTTGAGGCTTCGAGTTTCAGAATTTCAGAAGCCAAAGATGAGAAGTTCAGCGGCATGTGAGTGCCTAGTCTGCAGGAACATCGTCCCCACGCTTGCAAAAGTTATTTACGGAACTACCCCGGCTATGTTGCGGCTAGCCTCGGCCTATAGGCAGAGGCTAGCTTTATTAAGTCTGGCCCTCTAGTACGGTCTTCATCTACGTAGTATGTTCCCTTTCTTCCTTGTAGCGGTTCCTATATTCTCCCAAATTTAAAACCTTGAAACCCTAAACCCTCAACTCTAAGCCATTCCCAGACCCCTTGGCCCCAAATAGTAGCCCATACTACTCTTGGGTCATTCTTAGGAACCCTTAAAGGGATCCCTAAACCCTAAACCCTAAACCCTAAACCCTAAACCCTAAACCCTAAACCCTAAACCCTAAACCCTAAACCCTAAACCCTAAACCCTAAACCCTACCTTTTTGGGATCCTCCCAGTGGTTCCTGGGCTGAGGACGATCTTTCCGACCATGTCTTCCCTGTGGAAGGGCTGGCCCACTGCTACCTGGCTTACACGTTATCAGGGGTGTAGGGTTTAGGGTTTAGGGTTTAGGGTTTAGGGTTTAGGGTTTAGGGTTTAGGAGTTTAGGGTTATAGATACATATATAGATATAGAGTCCTATTACAAATAAAGGTAAACTTTTTGGGGGCTAGGGTATTCAGCCTACGGACCAGCTTACCTGAGTAGCTGAGTAGGTAACCTTAACCTTTTAGAGGTATATCCCTAAATCCTAAACCCTAAACCCTAAACCCTAAACCCTAAACCCTAAACCCTAAACCCTAAACCCTAAGCCAATCCTACCAGAATTGAAAGGTTGACCTTTTGTGGGGTACGCGGCAACTACGTGACTTGGAGGTTCATGATGCGTATATTCCTTTTCTGACTACACTCAGAGCCCACTTGTATAAGCCCCTTTAGGGTGTAGGGTTTAGGGTTTAGGGTTTCTAACGTGGTGATTATTAGGTTGCACAGCCCAGCTGTAATTTAGGCTACTGGTAGTAGGTACCATGAACGGGTTTAGGGCTTCCGGCCTAGGATGGTTTTGGTCTGAAGTCACTGCTGTTGCGAGACGCGCATTTTAAGAATGAGGCGTGAGGGAGTGAGTGAGACGCGCATCTTCCGTAGCTGGCACCAGTCCGAGTGCAGCCGGAGCTTCGGTTTCAACAGGGCCTATTCGGGATGATCGTCCGGTATTTTACTTGGGGCGGTTGGACCTTCGGGTTCGCAGAGGCTGAGTAGCTTCCGCAGCGCGGGTTACTCTGCAACGGATCTACCCTGATGAAGCACTGAGGCGCAAATGCTTCGAGCTCCTTATGGCTACAGGCCCGGCGGATGATCACTGGAGAGACACAAAGCCCCGGGGTTTAGGGTCGCGGGCTCCTTTTCAAAGCATGTTTATGAGAGAGTATGCGTACTGAAAGAATTTCATTTTGCTTGATGATCAGGATTACTATGTTGTGTTTTGGTCATTCCAATTTGATTTTATTGTTTGTTTTGTTTGCTTTGTTTTGTTTTGTGTGTGTGTGTGTGTTTTTTAACACGCCTTAGTAGTCGCAGGGTTTAGGTGGAGCAAAAAGGTTTTGGGCTTAGGCTTAGGGAGGGCCATATTTCCCGTAACTGGGGACGATGATGGTGCTATTCCTGGAATACGATCGAAGTTCCTGTAGGGAAGCCTTGTGATGCTAAAAGTAGAGTTTGGATGTTGCGTTTTGGAACATAGAGATAGAGATGGCAGACCGCCAGGATCGACGTGCCACCGGCTGCTCAGGGGCACATCTTCTTCGAGAAGTTTATCAGCATGGCCGCTGACTCAGGAGGAACGGTTTGCCATCATGGCTCCTGTGCCCTTTGGCACAGCTTTTCAGGTTTAGGGTGGTTTAGGGTTTAGGGTTTAGGGTTTAGGGTTTATAGGGTTTAGGGAATACCAGCAGTTGAACCTCTTGGCGACGGGATGGTGCCGACAGAGTGCCTCAAAGCTGGGACTTGGGTTTTGCAACCGTCCCGTGAAAGCGCCTGCCACTTTTCATTCCGCAATGTTGATTTCCCTGCGTACCCTAAGGGTCCATGTACCTAAACAGAGAGTACTTGGGCTTTAAAGTACTTCCTATATAAGGTCTTTGGGGCCTAAGCATAATATAATCATAAGGTACATGGACACTTAAGGGTAGACACGACAAGACCACGCACCCCAAAATGGCTTTCCCACGATTCCCCCAAACTAGCCCACAGACGTACATACATACCGACAGACACACACGCACACACACCGCGACACACATTAACGCGTACACACATACACACACACATACCTACATACGTACATACATACACACGTACACTGACCTACACACACATACATATATGTACATACAACATCTATTTGGTTTGTACATGCATGCGCATAGAGGCACATAGACATGGATACTTGCGACATATATATATATACATAGAGATATATAAAAAATATATACACATATGCAAGCAATCCGAAGCCCTCTAGCTCCCGATGAGGTGAAAGTGGCATTGATGGAGGCCATCGCTGGGTTGGCACCGGGTCACTATATTCTGTATTGTTATTATTATTATTATTGTTATTGTTATTGTTATGCTAGATTAGCCTTGTACCTTAGTAAGCAAGTAAACATTTCCAATAATGAAGCTGCTCTTTTTTTGTGTAAGGGTAGCAAACTGACGATAGGCGCCAGATGGCGCTAGGTAACCCTCAATACCACTGCCGAGTCAAGGCTTAACATTTGGACTTTCACAGATTTAGGTGGAAGCTTTGGGTTTATTTGGGCGGGTTTGCAGGAAAGGTTCCGTGCAAGCTTAGTGCAAAATTCAAGAAAAGGAGCGCGGATCTGGATCTTAGCCAGCGCCAGTGCAAATCGTAAGCATTCCGTGCCATAAATCTGGCCTTCCGGCGCATGTCATATACGTAGGGGTCGGAATAGTTTTGAATAGTATTCCCTTATGGTCCCTTTAGAATTCTACTACAATAACCCCCAAAGCCTATTCTAATTCTTAAGGCCCCTACATTAAACCCTTAAACTGGCAAACGTTGACGACACCAGCTGCAACACCTTGAGGTGAAGAACATAGCTTTCATCACGTTGGGGTTTAGGGTTTAGGGTTTAGGGTTTAGGGTTTAGGGTTTAGGGTTAGGGTTTAGGGTTTAGGGTTTAGGGTTTAGGGTTTAGGGTTTAGGGTTTAGGGTTTAGGGTTTAGGGTTTAGGGTTTGGGGTTTGGGGTTTGGGGTTTGGGGTTTCAAGGGTCCATGTACCTATATAGTATGTGCTTGGGGCTTTACGGGACAGAGGCTTTTGGGGGCCCCAGTATATACTATGTAGACACATGAGCCCTTAGGGTGAAGTCCTGAGGTCAGTAGAACACGACCTTATACTCACGTTTTTTGCAGACTAGCCAAATAACAGAACAACGTATTAGGATAATATGATACAACAAATATATACTAGTCTGATCACAGGGTAGCATTGCAACATATAAAGAACATATTAATATGACCATTATCAAATAACATACTACTAGTTTGGTATAACGTAATTATAATGTAATGATGTGGTTATATATGACGATAATCCCAAACCCTAAACCCTAAACCCCAAACCCCAAACCCCAAACCCCAAACCCCAAACCGCGAGGACCCAGAGTAGGCCCTTGTTCCGTGACTGTAGGGTTTAGGTTGCCTAATAAGCCCATCTAATCCAAAAAGGGCGCCCTTTCTACCCTAAAACCCTAAACCCGCATGTGCCTCGCCCGGCTTGTCCGAGTGTGAGCGCTTAAACCCTCCCTAAACCCTAAACCCTAAACCCTAAACCCTAAACCCTAAACCCTAAACCCTAAACCCTAAACCCTAAACCCTAAACCCTAAACAAGCAATAAGCCTTAGCAGATTCGGGTGGATCCCTGTCTTGGGGAAGCAGCCGTTGCAGGAAGCATCGGCGCAGGAGGTCATCTTTGCCAGCGATCCGCAGGTGCCTTGCCTAGCCCTTGATGGTTTGGGGTTTGGGGGTTGGGGTTTTTTGAACCCCAAGAAACGCCCAAGGGTTTAGGGTGCAAGGTTTACGGTTTCATATTCTTTGTTCAAGGGTTTTAACGGTTGCTCTGAGGCATGCCCGCTGTGGCCCAGGTCAAGCTCGACTTGCTCCGGGGGGGCGCGCGCCTGCGGCGCGCCACACAGCAAGGTGCCGGAGACGGCAACTTTCTCGTAGGGTTTAGGGCTTAGGCTTTAGGGTTTAGGCTTTACGGTTTATTTATAGGCCTTAGGGCTTAGGGTTTAGGGTCCAGGGTTTTGGGGTCGGACGAATTTACTAATAGTATCCCCTTATAGGGTCCCTCTATTAATAATTGTACTATAAAAACCCCAAAACCCTGTTCTAATTCTTCAGGCCCCGATACTAGAGTCTCCGTGTGAACTTCGTTTTCTTCTTGTTTGTGCACACGCCCCCCCCCCCCCCCCCCCCCCCCCGCCCGCCCCCCAGGGGGTGTATGAGGACGTATCCTTCCTATCTTGATAGCCCGGTGGCACTTTTTTTTTTTTGATTCAAGGTTCCTTGTAGCAGTAACCAACCCCCCAAATAAGTTACGTTTCTGGGGCTCGGGTCAAGAAAAAGAAGGGTCTGAGAAGATCCGCTGAAAGGCATCACAAGTTTTGAGCCCTTAGGGTTTAGGGTTTAGGGTTTAGGGTTTAGGGTTTAGGGTTTAGGGTTTAGGGTTTAGGGTTTAGGGTTTAGGGTTTAGGGTTTAGGGTTTAGGGTGGCGAAGTCTCTTGGACAAGGGTTTAGGCCAGGCTCTGCCCAGTCTGCAAATGCCGGGGTTTCAGGATGCCTGGCAAACTTCGCCGCTGAAGTTCAGGGTTTAGGGTTTAGGGTTTAGGGTTTAGGGTTTAGGGTTTAGGGTTTAGGGTTTAGGGTGGCTGGCTGCAAGGTTTTACGATTGCTAGCTGAGGCTTATATTATTCCCGGAGCCCCCTGAACCCTTCCGAAATGGCCCCACATGCGCGGGACAGTCCAGTTTGGGCTGAACAATTCTCCCTTGTTTGCCACATGTCGACAGATGGGTGCATCTTCGTCCTTTTTGGATTGCCTTTCCTAACTTCTTCCTGCTGCCTTTGAGAACCAAAACCCCAAACCCCAAACCCGAAACCCCAAACCCCAAACCCCAAACCCCAAACCCCAAACCCCAAACCCCAAACCCCAAACCCGAAGCAGAATCCTGGCACTGGGGTCCAGGCTTAGATGCTCTTGCAACCGAGCTCGAGTTCTTCACGCAGGCGCGATTTGTCTTGGCTATTAAGGACTGTTAGTATAAAGGGGGTTTAGGGTTTAGGGTTTAGGGTTTCATCCCAAATCATACATCTAGAGCATCATTGTTGTACTTATCACTGGAGGCGTGGCGCAAGCCCCTCCCGGCATCGGGGAAATCCCCTGAGCCCTAAACCCTAAACCCTAAACCCTAAGCCCTAGTAGTCTTAGTAGTACTAGGTAGGCCCTTGGGACATTTCAGATTTTCCCTTGTCGGATGTAGGAGGCTCATATTCAGAAATATGTTTAAGGGTGGCTTTCAGGGCCATCCATGAGTAGCAATTGCGGGAATCAGTGTAACGGTGCAAGACTAGTATTCTTAGTAGCAGTAGGTGTCGTCGTCGTAATAGTAGTAGCAGCAGTAGCAGTACCAGAAGCAGTAGTACTTAGCTTGTGCTGCAAGAGTGATCGTAATACTACTGCTTATGCTGTTTATGGCCCTAAACCCTAAACCCTAAACCCTAAACCCTAAACCCTAAACCCTAAACCCTAAAGGAGCTGGAAAAGAAGACTTTCCTTCCAGTCCCGTCGGCTCCTTGCTGCAAGCTGCGTTCATGGTGGGGGGCCGAGGGTTTCTGTTTGGGCTTTGGGCTAACCCCTAAACCCTAAACCCTAAACCCCAAACCCTAAACCCTAAACCCTCAACCGCGGGCTTCGGTTTGAGGTTTAGGGTTTGTGTCTAGGCTTGGGTGCATCGTTTTTTTGTCAGGTGATACCTTAAGCCCCGCACCCTAAACCCAAAATCTCCCCGGGTCCCCTCTTTGCATACCCTAGACGTCTAAGGCTCTGTGTTACTTCAGTTATAAAAGGCGTTCAAGAAAGGGAACAGCAAACCCTTAACTAGGGCAGACCCGAAGAGCCCAATACCCTTTTTTTCAGGAATATTCCTTAAGTCATGTTAAGCATCCCTCTATAATTTAAGGCATGTTCCTTAATCAAGGGGTATTGGGCTCTCTGGGGATGTTTAAGCATATCATGGCGCCCTCTCGTTGGCATGCCAGGGATGCGGATCCGCCCCCAGTGTTACAGGAGGGAAGAACATCACTACCGATTTCGTCCCCAGACAGCCCCTAAAGCCCCTTAAATAAGGAAGATACCTTAGAT
>CAJNDS010001469.1:567500-682500 GCA_905221605.1 Symbiodinium natans
GAGTAGGCCCTTATTCCTTTTTTAGGGGGTTTCGGTTCTCTTACAACCCCCTTGAAAACCACAAAGAGGGCACCCTTTTCATTCCGACATTGCACGTATGAGGAAGAACATGTTTTTTTTATATATTATTATTTATTTTTTTTTTTGGGGGGGGGGTTCCTTAGCAAGTCGTAGTTTCGGGTATCCTGTATCACACGGCACAGTTAGAGAAAGGACCCCGAAAGGGACCCCAAATTTAGAGAGCCAACCATGAAGCGTCTGTTCCAACCCTAAACCCTAACCCTAAACCCTAAACCCTAAACCCTAAACCCTAAAACCCTAAACCCTGTTCGAAAGTTGCTGCCAGAATCGTGACCTCCGTGGATGCACGGCGGCGCACTGTGTCCCGCTTCTGACAGCCGGGGCCCCGGCGGTCCTAGTGGTGTTGTTGTCCAGAAAGGCCAAAACCTAACCCAGAGAGCCCACGGCTCAGTCAAGGAATATACCTTAAACCACACATAGGGATCCTTTCTATGATGTAGGGCATACTCTTGCATGAAGGGGTATTGGGCCCTTTGGGAGCCTCTAGCGAGACGTCTTACTTCAGTGCCGGAGGTAGATTGCTCCAACTTTTTGCCGGGTCGAGACCACAAGGTTTGGAGCAGCCCTTCCATCCATGTACTTGATCAAGTTGCTTTTTCGGGGTCGGTTGCAGTAGGTAGGTTTGCAGGAGGGAATGGCAAGAGTCTGGTCATCAGAGTGTGCGCCTGCATGCCACCTATTTGCTGCCTCTGTTTGTGAGGATCAGACGACGGCAGACCTGGTGGAGGCCCTAGGAGCCCTTCCTGCTAAGTAGTATAACGTTCGATGCTCACCCCTCCCTGGACAAAGAACTGCGTACAACCGCCTAGAGGTCTCTGACTCCAGTTCCTTCCATGTACCAAGCTTTATTGTCATCAGAGCAACAATAAGAAAGTTAAGTACCCGAATCAAGTCAGAGCTCTACCTAGAGTAACCTTAGACTACTTAAACAAGGGAAGGAAGTGAGCCAGTATCGGGTATGTTTCACTCCCACCCTGACAACCCTAAACCAGTCTACTCTGTGGCAAGTCTGCCATGCACTGGTAGCCCCAAACCCTACACCCCACACCCTAAACCCTCACCCTACCCCGTAAACCCTAAACCCCAAAGCCCCCAGACCTGAGCCTGAGCCTTGAAAAAGAGGAGATTTAAGCTCGGGCCTGAAACAAGAACTGGGACCCAGAGTAGCGATATCATGCGTACCTTACACAAGGTCCCCCCTCCAAGGAGTTTGTGGGTGCCTATAGTTCCTTATAAGCTCTACTGAGAACCGCGAGTTGTGTAGTAAGAGTTTCTCTGCGAGGCATACTTTCGCTTTTCTAACTGGGCTGTAGTAACCCGACTGCAACCGCGCAAGATGCTTGTCTGCAGATCTTCTTGTCGGATGGGGAGGCTTTGTCACTCAGGAACAAAGCGACTTGACTCGAAAAGGGGTTTTATCAACCCAGGTAGAGGGTTTAGGGACTAGGGATTAGGGCTTAGGGTTTAGCCTGTTCCCTAAACCGTTCCGGCATCAGGGGAGGCGCACACTCATTGCCGCACAAGTCGTATACGTGGCGCCCCCCACGTTGTAACGTACCACCTTGGAGGTGGTCGTACTTGTCTTTGTGGTTCTTTACTGTAACTTTAGATCCTTAGCCTTTTTGGGTTTATTGGGTTTGTTAATAAGGCAGCAAAAAATTATTATAGCTACCCTCCTAAGTGCAGCCAAGTTGTCTGTGAGGGGGTGATTCAGGATGGGGGTCTGGGGGTTCGGCAGGCCCTCCCGAGAAGTGGGACTGTTGTGGTTGGGGTCGTGCCCTACTTGGAGGTTCATGGTACTTATAACCCCAACTATAACTCTACTTAGAAGCCCCCTAAGTCCCCTAAGTAGGTTATAAGTAGACCCATGAACCTCCCAGTAGAACTGTTACCGCAAGACTGAG
This sequence comes from Symbiodinium natans, assembly GCA_905221605.1. Lineage (NCBI taxonomy): Eukaryota > Dinophyceae > Suessiales > Symbiodiniaceae > Symbiodinium > Symbiodinium natans. Next base: position 569,486 of record CAJNDS010001469.1, read on the forward strand.
CAAGCCCTCCCTTCTCCAAAGCATGCATTGAAACAAATGGAGATCACCGAGTCGCTGCGGCTGACTGTCTTGACTGTCTTGCTGGAGGTGCAGGAATATGTTCGACCACTGTTGTACCGGCAGTCAACACCGCAAGAACACTTACAGCCCGAACACAAAACCACATGAAACGTTTAGATTAGTCTTCGGTGTCCTCGGCAATCAGGCTGGCGTTTCCGTGCCTTAGCTGCGAACGGTGGCTTTGGGGCTTTGCGCCTTCATACGTTAAAGCGTTCTATCCACTATAGGGTTCTCGAGCACACAAGCACAAGGCAAGGTTGGCGTAGTTCCTTGGCTTTCGTCTTCTCGGACATCACAAGCAGCTGGAACGTAATGAGAATGAAGCTAGCCCTAAGGGTCCATGTACCTTATCATTATATACTTAGGCCCCCCAAAGCCCTTATATAGGAAGTACTTTAAGGCCCAAGTACTCTCTATTTAGGTACATGGACCCTTAGGGTAGTAAACACCAAACCCTAAACCCTAAACCCTAAACCCTAAACCCTAAACCCTAAACCCTAAACCCTAACAGGGAGAGGTTGATGCTTTATGAGTTGGCCTGGAGCTCCGCCAGCAACTTGAGAACTTGTCATGGCACCTGTTGCAGCAGCCCGTGGCATCCTCACTGGCGCACGGCTGTTCCCTAAACCCTAAACCATCAGGAAGACGTGTGGCAAAAAAAGCAACCGTCAGTATTCCCACCCCAGTACTTTGTGGTTCTCTACTGTAACTTTAGATCCTCAGCCTTTTTGGGTTTATAGGGCTTCTTAGTAAGGCAGCTGCAAGCTTCATTTACAGCTATCCTCCTAAAGACCCTAAACCCTAAACCCTAAACCCTAAACCAGTACGGCCAAGGTCTTCGAGCGCTTCTACCTCTGGTCGATCAGCGCTTGCAAGGGGCATCCCTTTGAGCCCTTGTACAGCCGCCTCCGGGTCTTTGCCGGACGCTCTGGCTGCTCCCCAAATGAGCTGAGCCCTAACTACCCCCTCTTATAAATAAGGAATACGGGGTTTATAGGGTTTATAGTGTTTGGGGGAACATAAACCTTACGTCATATGAAGGATCCCTCTGAAATTTAAGGTATATGTCTGAATGGAGGGGTATTGGGCTCCCTGGGCTCTTGGTAGCCCAGGGGTGCCCGTGTTGCCGTTTTTTTGGGGTTCAAGGTTCCCTGGTTTCTGGGCTACCCAGTGCTTCAGGGAATGCGAATGTTGAGTTGCTGGGCTTGGGGGGATGGGGGGTGCATATACTAATATACGCTTGAGGGATGTGGAATGTCTTTCGAATTTCTACTGCAAGGCGTGTGGGGCTTCGTTGTTGTCGGGGGGTCTCTTGATAATCGACCCTAAACCCTATAACCCTAAACCCTAAACCTTTCAAAGTCCCGCGAGGTCGTGCGAGCGAGGCGGGTGCTCGTCAAGACCCCAAAGAGCCCAATACCCCTGAACTAAGCAATATTCCTAAATCATATTCAGGGTCCCTCTATAATTTAAGGCATATTCCTTCCCTAAGGAGTATTGGGCTCTCTTGAACTGTCCAAGGAGCAGGAGGTTAAACAAGCCATGGAGAGTGGTGTTTTTTTTGTCTGGCCTGCATGACCCTAAGGATCCATGACCCTAAGGATCCATGTACCTTTCTGGCACATACTCGGGCCTTCAAGGGGTTCCTATATAGTAGCTTCAGGGCCCAAGTATGTACCATTTAGGCGGCACATGGGTCCTTCGGGTGAAAGCAGGACTGTGCTTCGCGCTTAAACGCTTGTTGAATCCTAAACCCTAAATCCTAAACCCTAAACGTGTTCCGCCTGAGGAGAGAACTTCTCCGCCGGAATTCTCCCAGACCTCTGGAACATTGGGATGTCAAGCATCGGATCAAGCTTCCCTCAGCCGCACTCCTGAAGTTGGGGTTTAGGGTTTCGGGTTTAGGGTTTGGAGCAGCTCCGGGACTTTTTAAGCTTTCGGCTTGCTTACAAACCCTAAACCCCAAACCCTCAACCCTCAACCCTCAACCCTCAACCCTAAACCCTAAACCCTAGCCCTAAACCCTAAAAGCCCGAGTTCTGTTGCCTGGTCGACTTGGGGCGCGCTTTCTGTGTCCATCCCTGGGGGGGGGGGGGGTGTTGAAGCTGCAACGCAGCTTCCAGGCAACGCTGGTAGTCAAGATGGTTGCATGGGTAACCGCAGGTACCTAGAGCCCAAGAGCCTGTAAATAAGCAATATACCTTAAATCATATAGGGACCTTCAATTAGATTTCAGGTATATTCCTTATCGTCCAGTTTAGGGTTATCTGATGTCATACCCTAAAACCCTACCACTTGCTTAAGAACCCCAGCCCCCCCTCCCCCCCCCCCCCATTTAAAAAAATCCCTATATTGCCCTTTTATTCAGGAAGATGTTTCTTTAATGTCGTAGGGATTGGGGTTTAGGGTTTAGGGTTTAGGGTTTAGGGTTTAGGGTTTAGGGTTTAGGGTTTAGGGTTTAGGGTTTAGGGTTTAGGGTTTAGGGTTTAGGGTTTAGGTGGGGGGGGGGGGGGGGGAATCTGCTCTCCATGGCAACAGAGGCAAGACGTAGGCATCCTTCAACTGTCCTGCCACCGGTTCCTGCCACCTTATCCGCGCGCAAGCCCCGATTCTTCAGGCTTTATGTAGGGTTTAGGGTTTAGGGTTTAGGGTTTAGGGTTTAGGGTTTCCGGTGATTTCGGTGCTGCAGGTCCCTCACCAATGTTTGCACGCAAGTGCGCCGCAGCTTGGTCATGAAGAATGCGCTTGCTGCATGCCCTATAAGGATCCATGTACCTCAATCCTAAACCCTACACCCTAAACCCTAAACCCGACTTGGGCCTGAAATGGGCTCCTCTATGGTAGCTTGGGGGGCCCGAGTGTGTACTATAAAGGTACATGAATCCTTTGGGATGACTACAGATGCACTTTTTTGGGGGGCTTTCGGGTTTAAGGCCCACGTCTCCTTTTAAACGCGTAAAGGGAGCGCGAGAGCCATCCTTATTTGAGGATATTGTGAAGGTCCAGTCGCATATTCCCAAAGAGCCCAAGACCCCCCTTATGTGAGGAAGATAGACTAGATCATATTGAGGATGCCTATACTAACTACCCAAAGGCTCCTATGTAGTACCTTTTTGGGGAAGTATACTAGAATCCCCTATTAACTAACCCAAAAAGGAGCTACATTGGAGCCTTTGGGTAAGGCATATTTTTCAATTGACGGTATTGAGCTCTCTGGGTTAGTCAGGGGGTAAACCCTAAACCCTAAACCCTAAACTCTAAACCGTATTGCGGAATTGCGCGTTTCTGAAGGTGAGGTCCATCCTGCAAACGTCAAACCGTGGCATCGGGCACTAAACCCTAAACCCTAAGATCCCACACTTGAACACCGACCCCTTTAGGGCTTAGGGCTTAAGGCTTATAGGGTATAGGGTTTAGGGTTTCGGGTACTTTTATAAGCCCTATAAGCCCTAATGCACATGTCACCGGGGCCTTAACAGCCATGGTGGTAGGGGTTACCTCGAAGGGTTTAGGGTTTAGGGTTTAGGGTATAACCTTCACATCGTGCCTAACGGCAAGGGCACCGTCGATTTTTGTGTATCTGCTTTGTTTTCTTGAGGTGCAAGGTTACTCTAGGTAAGGTCCGGACCCCCCACACCCCCCCGCCCGCCCCCTGAATGGCCAGAAGTATTATCACACACACCTGGACCCTAAACCCTAAACCCTAAACCCTAACCCTAAAATTTCGGCCAGCGTCTAAGGTCGCTACGTGTCTGTCAGTTTCTGTGACTGGGTGGGGTCAAGTAGCATGCTCTTCCATGTTCCGCCTCTTGCATTGCCGAATCCGCAGTATCTGCGTCACACGCTTATTCTCTTGCTCTCTCTCACTTTTGCTCTCTCTCTCTCTCTTTTGCGATGTATTGTTCTTTCTCTTTCTGCCATGACGTATATGCAGTCTCATAATTTGTAAATGAAGTCCAACATGCAACCAGCCGTCTGTCTGTGTCCTCGGAGAGGCCTCAGCATCAACGGCTCCATGCGCACGGTCTACGTGCTGCTTCGCCTGCAAGAAGAGCACAACCAAAGGAGGTCATGTGCCTATTTCGTATATACCTGGGCTTTATAAAGCTAGCATATATACAGAAATAAATAAATAAATATATTTATTTATTTATTTTTAGATTTATTTATTTACTTACTTATTTATTTATTTATGTAGGGAGCCTTTTCGGGCCCATCTGTATAGGTACATGGGCCCTTGCCTGTTTAGCCCTTCAAAGTTTCCCAACTCGAAATCGGAGCCTTCCTGGGCCTTGAACCTACATCCCAAAGCTCCAAAACTCAGGGGGCGTGCTAAAGACCTAACCGCCCCTTTTGAGCCCAAACAGCATCAGCGGCCCGACGCCCATTTGCCATCCCTGCCATGACGCGGCTCGTGCTTTGTGCGCTGCTGCTCGCATTCTCGCGCGGTGTCCCGGAGGTGGAGCAAGCCTTAGCCTCCGACACGGAGTGCGCCGACGAGACGTGCGCGCTGAACGCGTTGCAGCAGAAGCAGGCCGTGGTGGCGGGCCTGACGGATGAATCAACACAGCAGTTTCAAGCTGCCATGGACGAAGGTGACACACATGATGCGAAGGTGGGACACCATGAGGAGAAGAAAGCAGCGAAGGAGGCCAAGGAGGGCGACCAGTGGGGTAATGACATCTTCGGCAACAGCAACCCCTTCGGCCAGAACCCATACGGAAAGAACCCCTACGGCCAGAACCCCTACGGCCAGAACCCCTACGGCCAGAACCCCTATGGCCAGAACCCCTACCATCAGCAAGGGCCACCGCCAGGCTACGGTGGCTTCGGCTACAACCAATACTGCAGCAGCAAGATCGAGTCCTCTTCGTGCTTGTTCTGGGACTGCGCTAAGTCACGCGGCCCGACCACCTGCAACACCACAGACCACACTTGCTACTGCCAACCCGGCCATTGCTCCGACGGGAAAGGCACTATGAGCCCTTAAGAACACCCTAAACCCTAAACCCTAAAACCTAAACCCTAAACCCTAAACCCTAAAAACCCCTAAACCCTGAACACTTTTGCCCCTGCCAGGCTGCGTGTCGATGCTGGGCGCTCCGCCGGTTCCTGGGTTCCAGGAGTACCACGGTCAGCCTGGAATCTGCGAGACCAAGATCAAGTCCCTACTAGATCAGTGTTAGGGATCCTTTTTACTTTTTGGGTTATGGGCTTTCTTATATATGAACAAAAAGGATCCTTTTTTCTTCCTAGGGGAACAGGGATTAAGCCTAGGATCCAGAGTGGGCCAGTGGGCCCTTATTCCATGTTTGTTTGGGTTTAGCTTCCCTAAAATGAGCTCGGGGTTTAGGGTTTAGGGCTCTAAAGACCCAGAGTGGGCCCTTCTTCCCTTTTTTTAGGATTCTAGCTTCCCTGAGAATTAAGCTTCTTTAAGCCAAAACAGGGTCTACCCTATTGTATTCCTAGGTGACTCTTGGTCTAGGTCCTCCTCTTGCATGATCTTCGGCTGCGCCAAGTCGCGGGGGCCTTCGACCTGCAACACAGAGGACTACCTGGGTTTAGGGTTTAGGGTTTAGGGTTTAGGGTTTATACCTTGATGCTGACAAACTTATTTAGGGTTTAGGGTGTAGGGTTTAGGGTTTTGGAGTTTGCCGGCAGACTCCAAAGTCCGTTGCTCAAAAAGGTTTTTGGAGTACTATACCTTAACACTTTGTTTTTGGTTCTGGGTTACCCATTATAGCTACTTTGATACCTTAAAAGTATATGCTTTCTTTCCAGCGTCTACTCCAAAGTAGGACTACTACTGCCACTGCCAGCCCGGTTTCTGCTCCGACGGCACGGGCTGCAAGCCCTTCCATCACCAGTCCCCCTATCCTCCGTACCGCTGAGGGGGCCGCAGTATCAGAAGGGCGTGCGCGAAGGTCATGAGGGGTCCATACATCTTATATCCTAAACTTAAACCCTAGCCCTAAATCCTAAAACTGTATGTATGAATATGTAGCTGAAGTTCTTGGGACTCCTTTCTCCGCAGCTGTCCTTCGTCTCGTTTGGCCGATATTTTGGGCTCCGGCCAAAAGAGCCGGAGCAGAACCGTATTGCGCTCGACAGCCTTGGGGACCAATTCAACCCTAAACGAGTTTATGGTTTCATAAACCTTAACAGGGATGATGGCACCCCCTATTATAATCCCCCTGAAGGACTGTTAGTAGAAGGGGGAACATCCCAAGGGATTACTAAGGAGGAAGGCTCAGGGCAGTTCAAACCCTAAAGTCCTAAGGCCCCAAGCACTCTTACTTGAGGTTTCAAGGGCCCAAAGGTCTTTGGGGTTTGGGGTTTTGAGTATTGGGGTTTAGGTTGTGCAGGGTTTAGGTTTTTAGGGTTTAGGGTTTAGGGTTTAGGGTTTAGGGTTTAGGGTTTAGGGTTTAGGGTTTAGGGTTTAGGGTTTAGGGTTTAGGGTTTGGGATGGTTTAGGGTTTAGGGTTTTTGGGGCCCAATGGCCTATTTTCCGTGGGGGCTTTGGGCTATTTTAAGCCTGAGGGTAGAGCCCCTAAACCCTAAACCCTAGACCCTAAACCCTAAACCCTAAACCCTAAACCCTAAACCCCCAAAACCAATGGAGGCGGGCAGGTTGTCAAAGGGCGGCTGCCCTGAGCCGGCCGAGTCCGATATTCCGAGATGTCCGAAGAGGCTTTGGAAGCGAAGAAAATCAAGGGTTTAGGGTTTAGGGTATGGGTTTAGGGTTTAGGGTTTAGGGTTTAGGGTTTAGGGTTTAGGGTTTAGGGTTTAGGGTTTAGGGTTTAGGGTTTAGGGTTTAGGGTTTAACTTAAACCCCCAGGCTTGTACCCCTAAAGGTTGGTTCCCTGAATATACTCCTAATATGGCCCTTATATACTACCTGAAGGAATCTTCAACAAGGTTCCCCAGAAGCCAAGGGTACAACCGTACAGCCTGAAAGGTCCAAAGTAGAACCCCTGGAGAAGAAGTGAGATGGAGACCCTGGAACGCGGCTACTTGCAGGTTCAGGGTGCTTATATAACCCCAAACCTACATGTACTTGCAAGCCCCCGAAGTTCTCTAAGTAGTATTTTTGTCCTAAGTACCCATTAACCTCCAAGTAGTCTAACCATAGGCCCTTTGGGAGAGTTCATGGCAGAACAGGGCGAAGAATGTGAGATGTCTTTGCTTCAGAAGATTGCATTGCGAAATCCTACAGCTCACCAGCATGTGATCCAGACTAAACACGACAGCCTATATAGCCCTATATCACCCACTGAAATGTACATATTTAACCATGTTAGGGCACTCAAGGGGCGTTTAAGTGGGCTTATAAGTACGGTTACAAGTACCATGAACCTCCAAGCACAAGGCTTGTGCCCACGAACATCCGCAAAGTCTCTTGGCTGCAGCAGTCTCATCCTTGGCGACCAATTGAACCCTACAATCGGGGCCCTATATTCCGTACTGCTATAATCCGATTGGGGTATATGAAGCAAAAGCCCTTTGAGGTCCCCATGGATGTTTAAGCAGGTTTCAGAAGGTCTGGACGAGCACGGGTCTTGATCCTAAACCCCCGGGGCAAAATGCACGCCGCAGCAGATGGACAGACGCTGCATAGTGACATGTTGGGTACGCAGTAGGTCCAACACTCTTGTCTACAATTAATGAAACAAAACTTAAAACCATATTCAGGATCCACATAGTGTATGGTGCAATCATGAACTAAGGAGTATTGGGCTCTCTGAGTAGAGGCTCTGACTTTCAAGAAGGGTTGTCCTATTACGCGCGTCTTGGGTTCAACATGGGTTATATCGTTTCACTGAATGCTCGCAGCAGCGCGGGGTGTTGCCGCCATCTCTCCTTCCCAGGAGCCGCTGCTTTATCTTGGGTTTTGCCGGATTCTGCCCTGGTCACTGCAGGCCTGGCGCGTGCAAGGTTTTGGGGTTTGGGGCTGCAAGAGAAGCCTTGTCAGCGAGAGGATTCCAGGGTCTAGGGCCTACTTGGAAGCCTTGTTAACTTAGTAAGTAGGGTTAGTAAGGTGGGTGGGTTGTGGTGATTGAGAAGGCTTCTAGGGGATACTAAGTAGACGTACTAAGTCGATTGAGCTTCCAAGTATGGTGCAATGTGCAAGCGGAGCGTGGGAGTACCCCACCCTGTGACTGCGGCAATATCCTTCTTCAGCATTAGTCAAGGCAATGTTCTACGAATTGCTTAAGAACCTCCCAATAAATAGAAATGTTCTTCCTTATAAGGGCAATATAGGAATTACATTTTTTCTTTTTTTCGGGGGGGGATTAAGCAAATAGTAGTGTTCCTGGAACAGAGTTTCGCCTGGGATCTGAGGCAGGTGCGTATCCAGGAGCCCACCACTCCTTAATTAAGGAATATACCCTAAATCAGAAAGGGAGCCTGAATATAATTTAAGGAATGTTCCTTAATCAAGGGGTAGCATGGGCTCTTTGAGGATTCTTCGAGACTTGCATGCTTGGCATGCTTGGCGATGTCTAGACCCCGAGTCCGCCAAAGGCAATCTGAACAGTTGAACAGTTAGGGTTTAGGGTTTAGGGTTTAGGGTTTAGGGTTCAGGGTAAACCTCCAGCTCATCACCCAGAGGAGCAGGCGGTCAAGGCAATCGCGGCCGCCCAGGCACGTTCCAAGTGCCTTTGGACCGTCCACTTGCCATTTCCTCTAGGTGCACCCAAAGAGCCCAGTATAACCCCTCAATTCAGGAATAGTCCTTAAATCTTATTAAGGGCCCCTTTTGTCGTTTAAGGTATACTCCATGCTTAAAGAGTTTTGGGCTCTTTCGGCGGTGCTGGACACCACATTTTTTCGGGTCGGTCCGTCAATCAATAGAAGCAACCAATCACAGTAGCCGGGTGTAAGGGTGTTAGTCATAGCAGCGGCTCGCCGAGACTGCCAATGATGTCCCTTTCTTTGCTGCAGAACCCTAAGCCGCAGCCCTAAACCCTAAACCCCATAGCCCATAGCATCGTGATTTCGGGGGTAGGGTTTGAGGGCGGCTTGCCTACGGATCTTGGTGAAGCTTTAGCGGACTCTTGGCCCAATTCTATGTGCAAAGCCCATGGAGGAGTGCGAGATCTTCTGCGTCTGCTGCGACGCTGCCGCGTGTCTGAAGTTTCAGGCTTTGAAGATCCTCAGCCTCAAGTATCCCAAGGTAGAAGTCAAGGGTTTACGGTTTAGGGTTTAGGGTTTAGGGTTCAGGGTTCTCTATCTCAACCGCTGCCCACAGGGAGAAGAATGCCGAACTTGTTGTCTCAGAGGACCATGCGAGTGACCGGCGGTAGCTCGCGTGCTCGAAAACAGAGTATATTAGAGTTTGCATCAACAGCATGAAATCGATGGAGCTCGTTGTGTTCCTAAAAACGCTGGGCAATGTCAGCTGGAAGGAAGCAGCCATGGAGACCCTAGAAGCAGCAGGGTTTCGGGATTAGAGTTTAGGGTACACCAGGCAAATGAGGGCTGAGGGCAGCATACTGCCATGTTTTCAGCGGCCTGACAATGAAGCAAAATGCCTGGACTCACGAAACGCTAGTGACTTGGAAGTCCCTGCCAAACGGTATGTCACTTGAGACTTTCACGAAGCAACGCAACTCCCGGCCGACGAAACCCTAAACCCTAAACCCTATGCCTAAGCCCTAAACCCTAAACCCTAAACCCCACACCCTAAACCCTAAACCCAGGTGAACGTGGATCTACTCGCTGCTGATCAGGAGAGGCTCCAGCAAGCTTGTCAAGCACCAGTCCTTGGACGTTCCAGGGTTTAGGGTTTAGGGGTTTAGGGGTTTAGGGTTTAGGGTTTAGGTCATCAGGGTACTTATAACTACAGTTCTACTCACTTAGCCAATAGTTGAACTTTAAATGTTTTGGACTTCCTTATGTAGTAGGAACAATAAGTTTAACCTTTGTCCCTTGGCTATTGGACAAGTAAGTATAAGTCTACTTAAACCTACTTAGGGGACTTAGGGGGCTTAGAAGTAGAGTTATACTTAAGGCTATAAGTACCATGAACCTCCAAGTAGTAGGTAGGAGGCGACGGCTCTGAAGAGTGGCGTCGCTCCCCCCCACAAAAAAAGACATCTTCTGCATCACTGAAACACTTTGCACAAGCCAAAGTCGCTTCACGAGGATGAATTTGAAGAAGAGGGACACGTTGGAGAGGCCTTCTACCACGATCTTTTCCATGTGTCCCTGGGCGAGAATTGAGCACTGAGTTAGCCGGGTGCAAAGTTCAGGTGCCAGCTCATTAGGCCTCATATTCGTTTCTGGCCCTTTTACATGAACATGCCTATACTTATACTTTGGCTTTCTTATGAGGGAGGGACTGGTATTGGCAACTACTTTGGCTCCGGTACAAGATACCTGGCTTCCAGGTCGTCCTGTTGTTCCAGGACATCGATGCCCCAAAACACTTGGGAGCCTAGTGGTGCCATTTTCCTTTTTTGGGGGTTCAAGGTTCCTTATAAAGTATCCAACCCAAAAAAAGGGTGCCCTTGTTATGAAATGGTTACTGGGCTACTAAGAAAACCAGACCATTTTACAACTGCCTCTGAAACCGCAAACCCCCCAACGATGGACGTTCTTGTACGCGCGCGGAGAATGCCTTCTTTGAATATTACTGGATAGTGCCCCCTTGTCCAAACATGCCGATGTGCCCGTGAGAACAATCCGGTCAAAAGCTCTTGAAGCCTCTGCCGAAAGTGCAGCGGCCAATCAGATTCAGCGGCTACGTTTACAAAGCAATCAAGAGAAGGAATGGCAATATCGGCACGAACTAAAGAAGCAATTGACAATGCGATGAAGACTGCCAAGAACAACGGTTTGTTAGGCTCCCAACAGCAGTTGTGCAGATCAGGATCGATGCTCTGCCACTGACTGACACGTTCCATTTGCTCGACGCTTGCCGGCACAAGGTGTGTACACATGCAGTGATATTGTTGGGTGTGTGGTGTTGCTAATTCCTGGTTGCACGGTCTGACTTCACTGGGCACGAAAACAGGCTGCGATTGGAGAAGAAGAAGATGGAGCAGAAGAAGAAGAAGAAGAAGAAGAAGAAGAAGAAGAAGAAGAAGAAGAAGAAGAAGAAGAGCAATAATAAGAAGACACAGAAGAAAAAGTAATGCTTGTGGCTGGCTATTTCCCTGCATTGTCACCACAAAGCCAAGCATACATATATATATATATATACATATATATATGCATATATATATATGTGTATATGTATATATATATATACATATACATATATATATATATATATGTCGAGTTGTTGGTCTTGCTTGAAGTCGTGGCCCCTGCGGCCTTGGCAGGGACTCGGGAGCGGTCAATAGTGAGAGCTGAATCCCTACTTAGTAGCTGAATGAGTACACTTTTAGACTTTTTGCGATACTATAATCCCAAAAGAACTGAAAGTGTACACTTTTTGGGGGCTTATGAACTCAGCAACTAAACCGAAAACCCTAAGCCTAAGCCCTGTGCCGAGAAAAGTTCTACGTTGGACGAGGGTACATACCCCAATTAGGAACGGTGCGCTTGTTTCTGCCCTATAAGTGAGGCCCACTTTTTTCCAATGGTATTTGTAAACAAATTCACATACAAAGCAATGAAGGCACATTCCTTATTTTGAAGGGTCTCCAGGTGATAGAGGACATCACCCGAAATAGTATCTTGTGCTACTTTGGGGTGCCTACGATAGTAACCCTTCAGGGATCTACTTTCCATTGGGTTTAGGGTCGAGAGTCTAGGGTTGGACCACCTTGGGAAACCAAATGAACCCTAACCTTTCCTAAGAATGACCCAATAGTAGCATAGGGTGCGAGTTGGGTGTTCTACTTTTCGGATCCTCTCAGGAGGCTCTTCCAGGCACTCACTCAACCCTAAACCCGAAACCCCAAACCACCCGACCCGAGGACAGCACTTTCGGGCTGGGTCTGCCAATCCTCTGGAAACTTCAGGATCGACTGAAGGGAGAATCTGGGCCTGGTTGGACCGCATGTAAAAGGTCCTAGGGGGATTAGGGTTTAGGGTTTAGAGTTTAGGGTTTAGTGGCGTTTAGGGTTGTCTAGCCATACGTTGAAGTATCAGGGGCAGGGCTCTAGAGGATGTGGGGGTTGTGCCCAGGGTGTGGGGATTGGTCTGGTTGGGGCTCAGGCACTGCCTTCGGGTGTTGCAGCTTGGGGCCTGTCCCAGGCAAAGAACAAGCCGGTTCCAGCTATGACTCGCCCTAAACCCTAAACCCCAACCCGAAACCCTAGTGTGAGCAACTGTATGGCCTCCGTGATGATATCGTACACGCATGAAGGCAGAGATTGGCTTGTGCACCCATGTGGAGGCCATATGCTCTCAACCCTCAACCGTAACCGCCCCCCCCCCCCCCCACCCTAAACCCTTAAACCCTTAAACCCTTAAACCCTTAAACCCTTAAACCCTTAAACCCTTAAACCCTTAAACCCTTAAACCCTTAAACCCCTAAACCCTAAACCCTTAAACTCCAAAACCCCGAAACCCCAAGCCAAGTTTTGGGGCCAACCAGGGAACCTTAGGGAAGCTTAGGGAGCCTTAGGGAGTGGTGGGGAGTATTAGGGAACCTTAGGTTAGATACCCCCGCTTGAACCCTTCTCCCTGAAGAACCCTAGACCCTAAACCCTAAACCCTAAATCAAAAACCCTAAACCCTAAACCCTAAACCCTAAACCCTAAACCCTAAACCCTAAACCCTAAACCCTAAACCCTAAACCCTAAACCCTAAACCCCAAACCAACCCCATGGTACCGGGGCTCAAAGCCCCCGAGGCACTGGTGATTAACCCGAGCTGGATCTTCCGCACCCCGGCTCTGAACATGGGTGGCTACTGAGCAGTTGAAGGCCTGCAACTGGGGTGGGTTTAGGGTTTAGGGTTAAGGGTTCAGGGTTTAGGGTGAACCCTAAACCCCAAACCCAAAACCCTAAACCCAAAGGGCGGTTTCCGAAAATCCTCCCAGCCAGGTGCCTCACAGGTTTCAGGAGTCAAGGCTACAGTCAAACTAATTCTGAGCCAGACACTAAACTGTATGTGCAACAAAGCATAACGTACGAGGCCTGAGAAGCCTTTCAACTTGTCCCCATAATCGCTATCAGCCCCATCTTAAAGGATTATAGAACATAATGGCCCACCCTTATATCTGGGAGCACAAAGACAAGCATATCAGCTCACGGAGCAAAATTCAGCAATGCGCATATCTATCTCTATATATATATATGTATATGTATATATATATATAATGTGCGTGTGTGCATATATATATATATATGAGTATACATATGTATATATAAATATACATATACATATGCACATACACATGCATACACATATACATATACATATACATATACATATACATATACATATATACATATACATACATATATTCAGATAACTACATATACAGATAACCGGGGACCGAAGACGAGGCGTGGTGCCCGCCCCCTCCACCCCCACCCCTGTCTTCTCTGTGCCCTATATACTCGATTCCTGCAATAGAAGAAGAAGATCTCAGTCCTCAGGACTAGACCCTTGTAGACTGGCCAGATGCACGTGCGCCGGAACCGCTGCCAGGTGCGTGCAAAGCATGCACGCATGAACATCGTATAAATGTATGTACAATTTATTTAGATTTGATTTCTTAGATATGTTTTTTTCATATTCTTGTTCTCATTTTCACACGCATAAATGTGTTTCTACTTCTAAACCCATGTCCGAGCCCGGGCTCTTACATGTGGGGCGTTCGAAGAGTCTTTCAATGAGAAGGCTCTGGGCTGAGTCCTAAAGAGCCCCTTCTAATTTAATTGAATTTAATCCAGGAATACACCTGGTAGGTTGTGTGGGGATCCTTGATCTAATTTAAGGTACTTTCCCTTCGTTCAGGGGTAGCAATATAGGGATCCTTAGTATATTCCCTTGGTTACGGGGTAGCCTTCCCCAGCCCAACGGGCCCCCGAAGCCCCAAACTCTGAAGAGACCCCTGAGCCGGCCTAAATCTCGAGGGCCCACTGCCCAGAGAGGCCAATACCCCTTCTATATCCCCCTCGGATTATGTTTCAAAATTTTGTCCATACTAAACCCAAGAGGAAATTTAACATAGTGTCTTCATTCAGGTTCTAAGGGGAGTATAGCCTTAGATTACGGAAAGTATCTTAAAGTCTATAGGGATCCTTAATATGATAGAAGGCATGTATTCCTTATTTAGGGGGTGTTGGGCCCAAGTGAGCGATAAGCCCTACACCCCTACGTGGCTGCCGCGCTCTGCACCCTGGTTCTTGGTAGGGAATGAGGGAATGAGGTACCCTATCTATACCCTTTACGGGAGCATATAGGATACATCTTGGTACCCTATATATACCATTTCAGGGAGTATTTAGGATACATCTTGGTACCACAATATATATATATATACCTTTAAGGGAGTATATAGGATGCATCGTTCCCTCATTCCCTACTAAGAGCCAGCCAATCTGAGGAAATGGGACTCCCCATGATGCCCACCTCCTCCAGCGTGCGAGTCAGCTCTCGGATCTGGCCAGGCCTCGATACAAATCCGAAGCGTTTTTTCAGCCCCGCAGTCCTACACAAAGGGGTTTAGGGTTTAGGGTTTAGGGTTTACGGTTTAGGGTTTAGGGCCTCCAAGGGCCTATGGAAAATAGGTTATCAGGGTCCCTCAGCCTCAGAACCCAGGACTTGGGTAGCTGGAAGTATGCCGGGAGAGAAGGAAGGATGATATTCGACTCTGCGGTTGTGGCCAATAAACATAGGGTACGAAGGGTGTCCACGTGTGGCCGGATCTCTCACTGCAAGTATAGTCAAGCCCTAAACCCTAAACCCTCAACTCTGATATTAGGTCGTGTTGGAGACATACCCCCAGGTACATGTGTAGGGCTTCTGACAATGCAGGGACCGAATAGTGAGGTTACGAGAACCCTTAAGGACACAACGATCGGGCTGGAAGTTTAGGGACATGGGATGTTCGCCCTCATAATCACCGTCCCTACTAGGAGGGGCCCCCTAGTTATAAGTAGAGTTATAAGGACCCTAAACTAGGTTACAAGGGTCCTAAATTAGGTTATAAGTCCCTTAACTATAGTTAGTATAGTGAGGGGGCCCCTCCTTGTAGTACGTAGGAATTGTAGTACGAGAATCCCTACTAAGGACTGTTCGTAGAAGGGGGAACCTCCCAACTGGCCCATCAGCCCGAAGTGCAAAAAGTGCTGCCCATCCATACAGGGTTGCTGAAAGGGGTTTAGGGTTCAGGGTATAGGATTTAGGGTTTAGGGTTCAGAGTTTAGGGTATAGGATTTAGGGTTTGGGGTTTCGGGTTTAGGATGCATTCGTCCGCCAGCGAAAGATGTTTACGCTTCAGGAAAGCCCCCCTACTCCCGGGCTCAAAGCGTCCCTTACTGGATACAGGGCTATCCTGCATGTACTCCCGAGAACCTCTAAACCCTAAACTGCCCCAAGCCCTAAACCCTAAACCCTAAACCCTGGCCCTAAACCCTAAACCCTAGCCCTAAACCCCAGACCGCCACACCGCAAACAGGCACAAGGACATCGTGACCATGAGTCGCCTGTGCCACGGCACAAGCGGCGAATGGCATTGTAGAATGGAGCCATATGGCCTTTTTTTATTTGGGCACCCTAAATATTGGGTTTGGGATTTAGGGTTAGGGTTTAGGGTTTCGTGTGAGTTCTCGAAACTATTAGGGTGTTAGGCTTTAGGGTTTAGGGTGAGTTCTCAAAATTCTGGCCCTTTTTGGGGTGCCCTAAATATTAGGGGCCGCCTTAGTAATAGTAGCCCCAAACAGGAGACATAATTCAGGGAAGTGACCAAACAGCATTGTAGAATGGAGCAGCCGGTTCTCCGTCTGTTGGTTCTACTTGGAGGTTCATGGGCACTTATTACCACAGTTAGACGTCTACCTGTAACCTACTTAGGGGACTTAGGGGGCTGATAACCTGTAGTTATAAGTAGGGTTATAAGTACCCTGAACCTCCAAGTATCCTTGGCTGTTATGGAGGGCCTGCTGTTCTTGTCAAGAGCTGGCAGTCAGTAGTGGTGGCCTGTAGCTTGTAGCACCTTCAGGAAGAAGCTAGGCACCCTGCATGTGCCTGGAAGCCCCAAAACCTTGCCCAGAAACCCTAAACCCGAAACCCTAAACCCTAAACCCTACAACAAAACGAGCTCTCGCGGACAGTTCATCTGAGCCAGAAATGCCGAGAGAGCCCAATATCCTTCACTTAAGGAATATACTATGTACCTTCAAGTCGAGAGGCCCAATACCCTTCAATTAAGGAATGTACCTTAAATTCTACAGAGATCCTTAATAGTATGATTCAAGGTCTATTCCTGACTTAAGGGGTATTGGGCTGCAGAAGCTGCGCGCTCCAGGCTCTGTGAGTTCTCGATTGCGCCGTCCCTGGCCAAAGCGTATTTCGCTGCACCGAAGGAGGAGGATGAGTCCGTGGACAGCGGTGCATCTGGGCTTATAATCCCTTTAGGGTTTAGGGTTTAGGGTTTAGGGTTTAGGTACCTGTATAGTATATACTTGGGCTGTAACGGGGTTCCTATGGAGTGGCTTTAGGGCCCAAGCATCTACTATTTAGGTACATGGATCCTTAGGGTTAGGGGCTCCTGGGGCCCGAATGAACCCCAAAAGTGTTTGTGGTTCTTATATCGGAAGCGGAGTTATGCTGGTTTTGGGCCTATGGGTTCAGTTAAGGTACAGGGTTTCATGTGGGTTTACGGTTCAGGGAGTTGCGGGCATTCAATGCAGGGGGGTCCCTTGTTGCTTTGTTTTGAAGCGGGCGCAGGGCATACGCAGAGAGCCCAAGACACCCCTTCATCAAGGTTCTTTGCATTAGCTCTTGAGTCGGTGCGCCCTCGGTTTTGGCCTTACAGCCTGTAATGAGCCCTAAGTGCCAAACAAGATGCGCAAATGTGTGCGTGTGTGTGTGTGTGTGTGTATATAAGTAGAGGTAAATGTCGGTTTCCGCAAGCTGGGGTACCCTTTTTGGGGTCCCTTTATAAAGGGATTAAATTCCATTCGGGGTGTAAAAGGGGTACCCCTTTTTTTGGGAAATACGCATATCTGCTTGAGTTGTGCGTATGCGTTTTGTTGGTTATGTTTGGGGTGGTGAGGGTGGCGAAGTGATTGAACGGTAGTGTATGGAGGGCTTCAGAGCAGGTCACTGAAACAGTCTTCCGTTGGTCTTCAAAGGCACTGATTTTTTTGTTTGTCTTCCGGTTAGTGTCTGCCGGGAGCCTCACAAGTTCGGGTTTGTGGGGTTTAGGGCGAGGTTTAGGGTTCAGGGTTTAGGGTTTCGGGTTTAGGGTTTAGGCTTTAAGGTTTAGGGCGGCTTAGGGCGCAACACTCAGCGTGCCTCAGGCAGATATGATGTTCGACGTCAGGGCCTTACCTTCGATGCGTCTAAGGGTAGTCACATGAAGCAGGGTTTATATTACTGTTTTTGGTGAGTGTATATAAGGTTCCTTTTTAATACTGGTGAGTGTATATATTGGGTGTCCTTTTGGGGGTACAAGAAATATATTCCCTACTTCATCTGGGCCCTTAACATGGTCCCTTAGCTCCCCTTCAAGGGTTCTGAAGTATGGGCCCTTGGGTTGCAGAGGGTATATACCCAAAGGCTCCTATGTAGTACCTTTTTGGGGTAGTCTACTAGTATTCCCTATAACTAACCCAAAAAGGAACTACATTGGAGCCTTTGGGTAAGAACTACCCGAAGAATTCGGGGTGGTGGTTGCGGTTTGGGATGGCCCACGTGCCTTGTTCGATGAAAAAACAAGGAGGGGCCCCCGAGTTATAAGTAGAGTCATGAAGGACCCTAATTTAAAATTAGGTTATAAGCATCCTAAATTAGGTTACAACTCCCTTAACTATAGTTAAGGGACTTATAACCTAATTTAGGATCCTGACCCTAAACTAAGGATCCTAAGTTAGGTTATAAGTCCCTCAACTATCGTTAGTATAGTAAGGGGGCCCCTCCTTGTAGCCACCTTTGTCAGCTTCGCATTGCGGCTTTCATCCTTTGCTTGCCCACTGGCAGTGAGTGTTCCGACTTCTAAGGGGGGGAAGAACCCTCATCAGAACTGTACGTATAACCCACTTAGAAGCCCCTTAAGTGCCCTGACATGGTCAGCAGTACAGTCATAAGTACAGTTCTAAACCCTAAACCCTAAACCCTAGTGCGCGCAGTGCGGGTGGCGAAACCCTAAACCCTAAACCCTAAACCCTAAACCCTAAACCCTAAACCCTAAACCCTAAACCCTAAACCCTAAACCCTAAACCCTAAACCCTAAACCCTAAACCCTAAACCCTAAACCCTAAACCCTAAACCCTAAACCCGAACCCTTCCAAGTATGCCCAGAGTCCGTAGGCCCACTCCCCACTCCCCAAAGACCCTGCGCGACCAAAAAGCAATCGGAAGCATGGCTAAGGGTTAGGGTTTAGGGTTGAGGAATAAGGGTTTAGGGTTAGGGTTTAGGGTTTAGGGTTTAGGGTTTAGGGTTTAGGGTTTAGGGTTTAGGGTTTAGGGTTTCAAATATGTTGATCTCCAATTCTTCCAACCCCCTACGGACGAGAGCTGCCGAGGTTTGAGTTGTCCAAGAGACCCTAAACCCTAAACCCTAAACCCTAAACCCTAAACCCTAAACCCTAAAACCCTAAACCCTAAACCCTACACCCGGGGGTTCTTGTACTTGGAAGGTCCTGCCTCCCATGAGCCACGATGGACTATGGCAACCCCAAGTCCTTAGAACCCGTCAGTTGAGCCTATGCCGGTTTAGGGTTTAGGGTTTAGGGTTTCGGGTTTAGGGTTTAGGGTTTAGGGTTTAGGGTTCGAAGCCCCTCAACCCTGCAACCCTAGTTCTAGAAACCCTTTCACCTACACGAAGCACTAAACACCAATTCTAAACCCAAGGCCATCCACCAACAGTATGAGCTTGCCTTGGGTGGAGCGAGCCGCAATTTCTGGAAGATTGGTTCGCTTGGGCCCACTTGGCAAGTCAAGACGCTAGGCTGGATGTTCAGAGGGCGGTGGAGGGCTGAAAGGCTTTTACGGCATGCTGCTATGTGCAGAACTTCCCCCCCCCAAAAAAAAAACAAACAAAAAAAAAAATCATTCTTCCTTGTAAGGACAAGATAGAAATCATTCTCTTCTATTTCATGGGGTTCTTGGGCAAGTGGTAGATTGGGAGTTCCGAAAGTTAGGCATAGCTTGACTTCACGTGCCTGACATCGCCCTACAAGGAGGGGCCCCCTAGTTATAGGCAGAGTTAGAAGGACCCTAAATAGAAATGAAGTTATAAGGATCCTAAATGAGGTTACAAGTCCCTTAACTATAGTTAAGGGACCTATAACCTAATTTAGGATCCTGACCCAAAATTGGGTTATAAGGATCCTAAATTAGGCTATAAGTCCCTTAATTATAGTTAGTATATCAAGGGGGCCCCTCCTGATCAATGGAGGGCTTTAGGGCTCCTACTGGCGCAGGAGTCTGCCAAATGCTAGCGCCATGGGCTCCGAAGTAGAGATATCCGCCCCCACCCCAAATGCACACAGCTGCTCCCTAAACCGAAAACCCTAAACCCTAAACACGTGCAAAAGGTCAATAACTTTCTGCCAGGAACCTGACGCAAGTCCTGAACGCGCTGCCCCACTGGCATCCGCCGAGGCCCTGTGCACGTCCCCTAGAGGTCCAGGCACGTCTATAGCACATACCTAGGCCCTGATGTATACTTGGAGGTTCATGGTACTTCGAACCCAGTTTTTACTGGACATATCACACACTTTTTACCCCCGCAAGTGCCCTAACATGGCTATACGTGGGTTATAAGAGCTACGGCACCCTTAGCCCTAGGGTTTAGGGTTTAGGGTCTAGGGCGCTGCTGGATGGGACCTGGCCAGATGTTGGTGTGGCCTGCCCAAGAGTTCCTGTTTTGGGGTACCTGATGTTCATACCGCCTCGTACGAACCACGACAAATCAAGAAGTAACAGAAAAAAACTCGTTGTGGTACTTTACCGTAGCTTTAGATCCTTACCCTTTTTGGGTTTATTGGGTTTCTTTCTAAGGCAGCTAAACGTTTAATTTATAGCTACCCTCCTGAGTGCAGTCAAGAATTGAAGCTGAAATTCGAGGCAAATGTGTACCCTTGCGTTGCAGGCCAGTCTATGTGATCCTGGCATGCGGCAGCCATGCACCAGTTGGGGCATCTCGGCAGCAAGCTTTTGCTCGGAGTTGACGAGCTGTTGATGCTCAAAGAACAAGCGCAGAGGGATGTTGCCGCTGAAGCCGCCAAAGAGCCCACCCCCTTAAACAAGGAATATACCTTATGTGATATCAAGGACTAATCCTTACATAACTTAAGGCTTATATTCCTTAATTAAAGGGGTATTGGGCTCGCTGGGCCTTACAAAACCTCCCTAGACCCAATCTGCTGGATCGTTGCTTTCCAAGTGGAGGGGCGGAAAGATCCTCACGCTCTGTCATCGAAAGCCTTGCCTTGGAGCCCAAGTGCTCTATGCAAAGGCCTATAACCCCGAAGCCAAAATCCTTAAATCCTATACCTCAGCTACCCTAAACCCTAAACCCTGAACCCTGAACCCTAAACCCTAAACCCGGCCAGGGCGTGCACAATGCTGCCTACAACCTCCAGGAGCTCATGACCGGCTCCATGCAAATGCCCTGTGTCTGCATCTATTGCACACTGGTAACACCAGAACTCGATGGCCCTACAACCTTAAGCCCGAAAGTATATATATATATATAGAAATGAACCCTTAATCCTTCGGGAGTCCCTCCAAATTAAATGGTCCCTTAGGGTAATATCATGGTCCCTCCATATGGTCCCTTGCCTTCTTAAAGGGGTTTTGAAGTTGATGGGCCCTTGTCATGCTGTTGTCAACCGTATAGGCTAGGATGAAGGACGTGCTTATTCCCCCCCCCCTGCCCGCCCCCCCCCTCCCCCCCCCTCCCCCCCCCCTCCCCCCCCTCCCCCCGCCCCGCCCCCCCCCCCCTCCTTGCCCCCCCCCCCCCCTTGCCCCCCCCCCCCCTCCCCCCCTGCCCGTGGCCCAATGGGAGGCTTCGGGTGTGGGATCCTTGTTGTTGCGGGGATACGGTTTAGAGTGGGGAGATCATGAAGTGTTCGGTTTGCTTCTTCGGGCGACAGGGAACTCCAAGAGGAGGCCCCAAACCACCGCAAGCCTACATGAGTCCTAAACCCTAAACCCGAAATGCAGGGGTACATTGCTAGGCCGGGTTCAGGGACTAGGGTGCACTTTTTGCCGCCCGATTCGCATGTGAGACACACACGCCTCCCCAAAATCCAGCCCCTAAACCCTAAGACCTAAACCCAAATCCCAAACCCCAAGCCCTAAGCCCTAAAGCCCTAAAGCCCTAAAGCCCTAAAGCCCTAAAGCCCTAAAGCCCTAACGCCCTATAAGCCCTAAAGCCCTATAAGCCCTATAAGCCCTAAAGCCCTAAAGCCCAACGATGCCTGTTTCTCAGGTACATCCCTCATTGCATGTGGCTTTGGCAGATCGAAGGTGCAAGGCCAATCGAAGAGGTCATTGAGTTGCTAGGCATCTTGGTGGAAGTCAGTGGAAGTAACGGCCCGGACTCCTGAGAGGATCCAAAAAGTAGATCCCTTTAAGGGTTCCGAAGAATGACCCAATTAAAACAATAGTATAGGGTACTATTTGGGGGGTTCTACTTTTTGCATCTTCCCAGGGTCTGGGGAGAACCATAGCCAAAGCATCCTGAACCATTTTTCTGGGTACTTGGCTGTCCAGGTGCAACCGAACTACAAAACTGTAGTAGCAACAGACCCTAAATCCTAAACCAGCTGCCCGGGGTATGGATCAGAAGATCGACTCTCACCCTTCCCCCTCCCCCCCCACTTACCCTCCCAGTTGAGTAAGCATCCTGTGGCCCCTTTTGGGGCAGTGCAATCCCAAAGGTAAACCCCGAGACCTCACACTCTGCGCCCTCAACCAGATTCGCCAGTTTCAGCAGAGCAAGACAAGTAGGATCACCCGAGCGGGCCATCCCTTTACTAGCACGACCAGGATCTACACGGGCTCGTGTCCCCAAAAGAGCCGCTCCGGAACATAAGCAACCCTAAAATCTTGACCCCTATATATACCCCTCCCCACTCCCTAAGCCTCGAACCGTTCAACCCTATACACCCCAGGCCCTAAGCCCTAAGCCCCTCAACCCCAACCCCTAAACGAACCCCAAATCTAGGCCCTAAAACCCTAAACCCTAAGCCCTAAAAGCCCTATAAACCCGCCGAAGGCAACCTCCGAGACGACGGAACAGCCACCGCCTCTTTGACCTCGATGCTGATGAGAAAACGGCGCGACCTTGAGACGATCCTTGGGCTAGCACGCAAGCCCTACAGACCCTAAACCCGAAACCCTAAACCCTAAAACCCTAGCTTGAGGGTTTAGGGTAGCCTGTGAGGGTCTTTTAGGTTTCTAGGATTTCCAGCAAGCAGGGAAACATACCTTACCTTCTGGCGTAGGTTACTGTAGGTAAACCCATGGTCAAGGCGCATCAGGCTGGAGGATTTGGGGTTGTCTTTTAGGGTAGGGTTTAGGGTTTAGGGTTTAGGGGTTAGGGTTCTAAACCCGAAACCCTGCGCCAGCAAGCCCCTGAAGTTAGATAAACCTAGCTAAAGTCACTTTGCAGCAGAGAGGGAGGAGGGGGGGGGGGGGCAGACTGACTCAGACGACAGCCCCCTCCCCCCAAATCTAGTTGGTGCTGGTACTTCCTTTCACAAAGAGGCACCCCCCAAAAATGGATGTAGACCCAAAAACTCTCAACTCCAAACTTTATATTTTTAAATCGAGAACCCTAAATTTAGGGTTGAGGGTTGAGGGTAGGTAGAATCTCCGACTCAGGTCCCATCCGCCCCGGCCACGGCGGCACAAGGTCTCCTTCTCGGATATTGACGAGCAGTTTTCACGCTTGGTCACTGCGTAGGCTCTCCGGACATCTCCGAGGGCCTTTGATTATTTAGGGTTTAGGGTTAGAAAAGACTAGAAATCCTTGTCAAAATAATTGAAATCCCATGAAAATGATGTAAAGTCCGTTTAAAATCAGTAGAAAACCTATGAACAAGATTGTCAGATGTATATCATCATAGTATTAGAGGGTATATGCATACGCTGATAATCTATTATGTCAGGCGCAGTAGAACAATGTAGCAAGGTTCTCATTATATATCATACTATAAAGAGATCTAGACAATCGTAAAACAGATCAGTACAATGATAGAATCACATGAACAGAAGAATGATACTCAGTCAACATACAAAGCCCAATAGTGTAACGACAGGACAATGTAACAGTATAGAATATATTTTTGTAAGAATGCAGTTTTGTAACTTTGACCGTATAACAGTATAACAATGATTTGCAATGCAACACATAATGTATACTGCAATAGCAGCATAATATGTTCGTATGGCAATACAGAAAAACTAGTATGGTAACATAGAATGAGAATGTTACCATGATGAGTGTAAGCATGCGAAATCAAAGAGTTCGTCCGTGAGCCTTTCCTTATTGCTCCGGAAGTCGTTTCGAAAAATCCGTGGCGATGTTTTGTTGTTGAAGCAGCTTGCACCGCCTGTACCCGAAGGGTCACTGCCTCAGGGACAACAGTGTCGGATGCTGTGCTACAGAAGCGAGATCCTTTTGCATGGCTGTGGTGTTGTTAGACAGCAATTCCCAGGCAGCAGCTACTCACACAGCCAAGCCCATGTCCCGACGTTGTCCCTCGGGATTTCATGATTTTAAATTCTGCACATGTAGCAGGAGCCGCTGGGATGTGCAGGGGGTTCTGGGATGTACTTCAGCCGCAAGAGTCCCCGAATCTGGCAATTCTTTTCCCCTCCCTGGTTGCTGTAATCCTCTGGAGAAGCACATGTCTCGATGGTTCGGCTGAAGTCTCAGGTTGTTGGCACTCTACATAAGGCACTGCTGTCTCAAACCATCTCCTGCCATGAAGCTGTCAGCAACTTTATCAGCAACTATATTCAGCTCGTTGTTGGTCCGACTGCATAGACAGATCTGAACCCTAACCCTAAACCCTAAACCCTAAACCCTAAACCCTAAACCCCAAACCCCACCTAAGGAATCCTCAGGGCCTCCAGCCTAAAAAGCTTCCCCGCTTACACGAGACACCTTGTCGACACCCATTCTGTTCAATAGCACCCCTGTGATTATCCAGCTGCTGGCTCACCTGTGCTCTGCTTATGCAGGAGAAGTCCAAGATTTCAAGTTTCTTGCTCGGGAAGGCTTCAGCAAGTCGATATTTACTTCATGGCCTCAGCTGCCAGGTGCGCGGGAGGGTTTAGGGTTTAGGGTTTGCCGGCAGCCTCCAAAGTCCGTTGCTCAAAAAAGGGTTTAGGGTTTAAGAGAGACACGGCTCCCGCTGCATAGGGGCGGCAATGGGTGCTACAATTTTTGACAAGCTGCGAGCGCGGCAGGTGGCAAGGAGTCCCCAGACAGGGTTCGACGATGGCATACAAACGGCCTTTCGAATCCAATGGGATAGGGTTTAGGGTTTAGGCTTAGGGTTTTGGGTTTTGGGTTTTGGGTTTTGGGTTTAGGGTTTAGGGCTGCTAGGACGGTGCATTTCGCACTTCAAGCGAGCCTTGTGAAGACAACGAGGCCACTCTTTTGTGGAATCGCAGATCCAAAAGGTAATTGCAACCGCTGTCAGGAGGCGATATTTTCAAGCCTCCTGTGCACCAGGTTGCTTAAGCTCATCGAAGATGAGACTGTTTCAGCATTCATGCTGCCTCTTAGGCAGAGAGTTTGAAGACGCTGCGAGATGCAGCCTGGTTTCATGTTTCGCTGAGTCTTCATGCCCATGAAGCTCTGCATGCTAAAGTCGTCATAGTCAATGCCCTAAGTCCCTTCGCAATCCTGATACCTGCTCTGACACAAACCCCCCTAAACCCTAAACCCTAAACCCCTCTCTTGTTTCTGCGTTTTGGCCACGAACCATCATCCGCATTCGGGCGCTAACTCTTTGAAGTCGATTTGCTCCGAGAGCCCAATACTCCTCCCCCCCCCCCCCCCCCCCCCCCTATTTTTTTTAGGGTTTAGGGTTTAAGGCGCCCAGTTCCCCCCCCCCCCCCACCCCCCCGCCCAGTTGATGCATAGACCCTTAAAGTACATGTATCAAGGGGGTTAAGACTCGCACCTTTGAGGTAGTACCCCTAAGAGGTTCCCTTAATGTACTCCAAATATGGCCCTTATTCCCTTAGGGTTTAGGGTTTAGGTTTAGAGGATCTTGAGACGGGGTGCCCAAACCCAAGGGTACTACCTTAGGGGTCCAAGGTCATTGCGTGCTGAGGGGTGTGGGGGCTCGTTGGGCTTCGTTGCTGGTTTAGTGTTTATGGGGTTCAGGGTTTAGGGTTTAGGGTTGAAGTAACATGACTCGAATTCCGGGATGAGATTGGCCGTGGCGCTGTGCGGGTCAACTCTGAGGCACAAGGTTGCGCCAGGTTGGACATCCCAGCCCACCAATCGACGGATACAAACAAGGGCCGACACTTGCTGCGCTTCATAACCCCTATAGCCCCTAAACCCAGTAAACCAGCACCTGGCGGGTGGCAAAGAAAAACAGCACCTGAAGATCTGGAGGAAGGCATGGGGTAAGGGGACGTGGCCGCTCATAGATCTTTAGAATGCGGTTGCGCGAATGTGTTTGACATAGTTTCTCGGGGCAGGGTGGCAGTGTTAGGCTTATTGTCTGCGGAGCTGTCGTCATCTGTCGTCACCCAGGCTTTGCTTCCCATTCCCTTGTGGAGAATATCCCTAAACCCTAAACCCTAAACCCTAAACCTATAACCCTGATCGTTCAGCCCTGTCTCGTGGAAGAGTGCACATGGCAGCAGATGGCAGGAGATCCTTGTCTGTGGGTGCTTGGAGGTTCATGGTACCTAGTGACGCAGTTATAACCCCATTAGGGTTTAGGGTTTAGGGTTTAGGGATTAGGGGATACAAATGGGTTCTAGCAACAGCTATAACTGGGCTACAAGTACCATGAACCTCCAAGTACAAGGTTTTGGGCTCGAAGTGTTCTCAGGTTGTGGGGAGCAGAAGGCTTAGCAGCCCATCGAGGCAGGTACTATAGGGGTCGGAATAATTTCAAATAGCATTCCCTTATGGCCCGTTTATATTTGTACTATAATGACCACCAGACCCTATTCTAATTATTAAGGCCTCTATATCATACGAACGAACCCTAAGCTTGAAACCGTCGGGTGGTTCGCTGACAGGCGTGGCAGTGGTCAAAGCTCCTGCAACGGAAGAAGGCTCCTCCGGCGTGTTTGGTGAGGGGTCAATGGTTTTGGTTTTTGACTGGCTTGGGGGGTACCAATTACAATAGCTATTTTATTTTGGTAACTGAACAAAAATAGTTTACCCAAAGGCTCCTATGTAGTACCTTTTTGGGCTAGCATACTAAAATCCCCTATAACTAACCCAAAAAGGAACTACATTGGAGCCTTTGGGTAGCCCATGGTTAGACTCTATGCGTTTTGGGAACACTGAATCACAAAGGTGACTCAAACTTTCCACCCTTGAAACACAACTCCCAAGAGTGCCACACCTAAACCCTCAACTCTAAGTCCTAAACCGTTTATTAAACCCTGAACCCTACGTCCTAACACTTAAACCCTAAACCCTATAATTTCTAAACCTTAAACCTCAAACCCAAAGCGGCAGTACCCACGACCCAAGTTCCTACGTCCCAAGCTTACACGGC
Source organism: Symbiodinium natans (assembly GCA_905221605.1). Taxonomy (NCBI): domain Eukaryota; class Dinophyceae; order Suessiales; family Symbiodiniaceae; genus Symbiodinium; species Symbiodinium natans. Next base: position 596,401 of record CAJNDS010001469.1, read on the forward strand.
GCACTCGCTGCGAACCTGTAAACTGTCCCTTTATAAGGGTCCCTGTACCTACCCAGGATCCATGTACCTATATAGTATATACTTGGGCCTTAAAGGGGTTCCTAGATAGCAGCTTTAGGGCCTAAGTATATACTATACAGGTTCATGGGTCCCTGTACCTACATTTATAGGCTTAGGGTTTGGGGTTATGACGGCAAAGAAAGCCCTGAATAGGATGTTTAGGTGTACCTGTATGGTTTCTAAATTCGGACTTCTAACGCCCTTAAAGCCCCCAAGTATACATATATATATATATATATATGGGTCACCGCCTATAGCGGTTCCCCTGTGTTTTTTGCACATTCCCTTAAACCATCTAACCGAGAATCCCTCAAACCATTAAACCATTAAACCAATGGTTTCCCCCATATGAGAATCCCCTAAACCATTAAACCATTAAACCATTAAACCATTAAACCATTAAACCATTAAACCATTAAACCATTAAACCAATGGTTTCCCCCTTATGAAAATCCCCTAAACCATTAAACCATTAAACCATTAAACCATTAAACCATTAAACCATTAAACCATTAAACCATTAAACCATTAAACCATTAAACCATTAAACCATTAAACCATTAAACCATTAAACCAATGCCTTCCCCCATATGAGAATCCCCTAAACCACTAAACCATTTTCATGGGGGAAACCATTGGTTTAATTGTTTAATGGATACTGGTTTAATGGTTTAATGGTTTAATGGTTTAATGGTTTAATGGTTTAATGGTTTAATGGTTTAATGGTTTAATGGTTTAATGGTTTAATGGTTTAATGGTTTAATGGTTTAATGGTTTAATGGTTTAAGGGATTCTCATATGGGGAAAACCATTGGTTTAATGGTTTAATGGTTTAATGGTTTAATGGTTTCATGGTTTAGGGGATTTTCATAAGGGGGAAACCATTGGTTTAATGGTTTTAATGGTTCACTGGTTGAATGGTTTACTTGTGCTCCTGCCAAGGTACCTTGACCGCATCTTTTCTGCTCCTAAAATTCTGATTGGCAAGCAGTGTCGCCTGTATCTTTTCTGCTCCGAATATTCTGAATCGCAAGCAGTGTCCCCCGTATCTTTCCTGCTCATAAGTATACGTATACTATATGGGATTACGCCTTTAACCCTAACTCCTTAAACCCTAACTCTATAGGGTTTAAAGGTTAGGGTTTAGGTTGAATTGCCGGTATAGGTATAAATGCTTCAACCTTAAACCCAACCTGTGAACCTTAACCCTATAGGGTTGGGGTGCCTACATCATCATCGGAATTGACGAGCTGTGCGGAAATGTCTATATGACAAGGTTATAACTTATTGCTGTGGTTATAACTATGGGTTAGGGTTTGGTTTTTTACACACTTATGTAAACCCATAAGAATAAGGGGAACCCCATCGCGCCCCAACAAGCGAAATATCCGAAATACTTTACCTGAGCCAAAATATCTCAAGCAACCATCCCCCGATACGCAAAACCTGAATTCCATCATTTAACGATATAGTTTGTTTATATGTTGAATCCCAGCAAGTAGTGAAAGTGACGAGCTCTGCGGAAATAACCATATGACAAGGTTATAACTTTTTGCTGCGGTTATAACTATGGTTCAGAGTTTGATTTATATACATGTAAATAAACCTATAAGAAAATGAGGGTAACCCCATCACGCCCCAATAAGCAAAACAAAACCTCTATCCGAAAAACTTTACCTTACCTTAGATAGCTCAAGCAACCATCCCCCGACAAGCAAAACTTGAATTATCCTCTTTGTTTATATTTTGAATCCCATCAAGTAGGAAGGACATTTGCTCACAGTATTCTCGCGTCACCGGGACGAAAGCCCTACAAACGTACGCATAACCCTATGGGATTTAAGGTTTAGGGGTTTCAAGGTTCTATGTTATAGGAAATTAATGCCCAAACCTTAAACCTAAACCTTTAAAACCTATAGGGTACAATGGTTCGACAACCTAAGGTCTGGGCATGTATACCTTCAGCACCCTGTAGGGTTAAAACCTTTGAACCTTTGGGAGCCCTATGGGGTTTTACGGTTCTGACCCTAAACGAATCAGGGTTAAGGTCTAAATGCCCGAAGTTTAAACCCTTAAGGGTAAAACTCTTTGGGTTTTCGTTTTAAATGCCTAAATCCTAAACCCCAACCCCTTAAACCTGAACTCTAGAGGGTTTACAGGTTCGGGTTCAGGTTGAATTGCCGGCTTAGGTTTAAATGCCTCAATCTTCAACCCTAAACCTGTCAACCTTAACCCTATAGGGCTGGGGCGCCTACATCATGATCAGATTTGACGAGCTCTGCGGATATATGTATGTGACAAGGTTATAACTTTTTGCCGCGGTTAAACTATGGTTCAGGGTCTGATTTATTTACATGTAAATAAACCTATAAGAAAATGAGGGTAACCCCATCACGCCCCAATAAGCAAATCAAAACCTCTATCCGAAAAACTTTACCTTGGCTAAGACATCCCAAGCAACCATCCCCCGATAAGCAAAACCTGACTTCTATCATATAACGATATGGTTTGTTTATATATTGAATCCCAGGAAGTAGTGAAAAGGACATTTGCTCACAGTATTCGCGCGTCACCGGGCAGAAAGCCCTACAAGCGTAGGCATAACCCTATGGGCTTTAAGGTTTTGGGATTTAAGCCCCAAGCCCTATAGGTCTTTAAGGTTCTATCGTACAGGTAATGCCTAAACCTTAAACCCTAAGCCTTTAAACCCTGTAGGGTTGAATGGTTCAAGAAAACCTAAGGTCTGGGCATGTATATCTTCAGCACCCTTTAGGGTCAAAACCTTTGTTCCTTGTAGAGCCCTATCGGGTTATCGGGTTTTAGGGTTCTGACCCGAAACGGTTCAGGGTTAAGGTTTAACGCCCGAACTTTCAACCCTTAAGGTTAAATCTCTATGGGTTTAGGTTTAAAGGCTAAAAACACCTAAATCTTAAACCGTAACCGCTTAATCTTAACTCTATCGGGTTGAACGGTTTGGGTTTGGGTTTCATTGCGGGCTTACGTTTAAATGCCTAGGTTTGGGGCGCCTACATCATCGTCGACTTGTTGCTGTGGTTATAACGATGGTTTAGGGTTTAACATACATACATTTATGTAATCCTATAAAAATAAGGGGAACCGCAATAGGCGGACGCCCATATATATATATATATAATATATACAGTTATGTTTATTTAATTAATTATGTGTGTACATATACATATATTTCTGTATTATAGTTAGTTATTTATGTATAATTATGTAGCCTACAAATTGCCCATATTCAGACCCCGAAGAGCCCAATACCGTTGATTTTTCGGAATCTGCCTGAAATCGGGTCAGGGATCCCTAGAAAGCTGCAGGTATATTCTGTCAGTAAATGGTATAAGTTGGGATGTTCCCCCTTATACTAGCAGTCCTTAAAAGGGATTCTAATAGGGGCGACTATAATCCCCCCAGAGAGCCCAACAAAAACCCCTTAATTACAGAAGATTCCTCAAATCAGATGAAGGATCCCTAGATAACTTAATGTCTATTCCTTAAATAAGGAGTATTTGGGCTCACTGGGCCTATTTAAGGACTGTTAGCATAAGTGGGGACATCCCAAGGCATAAGCGGCTCTTCAGGGAAGGCCTGCTTGGAGGTTCATGGTACTCATTAGCCAATTAGCACTGCACTTATAACTGTACTTATAACCTTATTAGGGCACTTTAAGGGCTTATAAGTGGGTCATAAGTACAGTTATAACTGGTTAATAGGCACCATGAACCCTAGACCCTAGACCCTGAACCTCCAAGTGAGCCCGACGTCTTAGAAGGCGTCGAGCAGCAGCGGCCGCCCAGTCGTGGGCCGCGCGGTCCGTGAATCCATGCAAGCTGTCGTCTGGGGTTTAGGGTTTAGAGTCTAGGGTTTAGGGTTTAGGGTTCGGATGTGCCTACTTATAGTACTGTACTATCTCTGAAGAAGGTGTACGTGTGTTTTGTCAGGGTTTAGGGTTACAGGCGGTATCCTTATAAGGGCTTAATCGGGGGAGATGTTGCTCTAAGGAGAGTACTGTTGGGTTTCAACACGCCATCTTGCGAGAACGGGAGAGCAGAGGCTTTCCGGGACTTAATTAACCCTAAACCCTAAACCCTAAACCCTAAACCCTAGACCCTAGACCCTAGACCCTAATCCGGTGTCCTGCCTTCAACCCGATGATCTCCCACCACCCCAAGAAGGAAGGAAGTTTTGAGGGTCGAGAGTTGGGATGTCCCCCCTTATACTAAGTCGCGTTTTTGCAGGGTTTGCCCTCTGTGCCCAGCAGAGAAGTCTTTCTGCATGTGCACCACGAGCCGGGGAGCCCGTGCCCGAACATCGCTCCTGGTCCGAGGCAGGGTGCGCGCAACCAGCAGGAGAGGGAGGGAGGGAGGGAGGGGAGGGAGGGAGGGAGGGAGGGAGTTGCCTTGAGGCTTGGGCTCACGTCGGATTTAATCAAGGCAGCCTACGCCGAAGGGGTGTATTGTAGCAGGAGTAGGGCAGTGTCGCAAACCCATCGCGCAAGCAGTCAGCGAACAAGCCTCACGTGTCCATAGCTGCCACATCACTTTCAACCCAAAAACCCTAGACCCTGAACCCTGCTGAGTGGTTTGGCACCCGCTATGCGGGTGCCTAAACCCTCGCTAAACCCTAAACCCTAAACCCTATCCCTCGGAAAGCAAAGGGAGCGCTGAGCACTGCTGGCAGAGAGCGCGTGCCAAACCCTATCCCTAAACTCTAAACCAAAAAAAGCAAAGCCCTACCAGGATGCCGGTGCCAGTCTCAGCTCATGGCTTTGGTGTCCCTAAACCCTTAAACTCCCCTTCTTGAAGGTTCGTGAGTGTGCGTATCACCCCAATGATAAGTCTACTTATATCCTACTTCGAAGACTTAGGGGGATAAGAAGTGCACTTATGCTTGGGCGTGTAAGTACCCTGAACCTCCAAGCAAGCCCTTGGGATATTGCATACATATATATATATATATACATACTCCGTTAAATATATCATGCACACTATATATATATATATATGTATGCAAATAGTTTGTTTGCCCCCAAAACCAGCATCGCAGACGGGCCGACCTCAGCAGAAGCCAAACCCTAAACCCTACACCCTAAACCCTAAACCTTAGGTGTACTTGGAAATGATTTTTAATAGTTGGGGGTACTATAATTCCTAAGAAACAGCAAAAAATCATGTTTGCTAGGGTTCCAAGTTCAGCATAGAAACTTGTCGTATCCCTAAACCCTAACCCCTAAACCCTAAACCCTAAACCCTAAACCCTAAGCCAAAAAACCCCTAAACCAACTAAACCCTAAACCCCAAAGCAAGACAAGGTCCGAAGGGCTCGTCCAAGCGAGGAGCCCGAGGCATGGGCCGGCTGCCCAGTTTAAGTGGCCCCGTAGTAGCAGGGTAAGGGTTTAGGGTTTAGGGTTTAGGATTTAGGGTTTAGGGTTTAGGGTTTAGGATTTAGGGATACGACAATCCCCTACTCTAGTCCCCTCCAGAATTGAAAGTGTGTTCCGTTGGGGGGGGGGGGGGGGGCCTATGAACTCAGCAACTAAGGGCCGAAGGTTTGTAGTAGCTTTGTACGACGAGGATTAGGAGCTGTTGTACTTTAGATGCACATTGGGATGTTCCCCCTTATGCTACCAGTCCTTAGTCGGGGATTTACCGTACCCCCCCCCCCCCCCGATTATAATCCCTACTAAGGACTGTTAGAAACCCTAAACCCTAAACCCTAAACCCTGATAAGGGGGAACATCCCAATTTGTTTCCTATATAGCTTTGTTTTCTGCGGGGCGGGATTTGGGATGCAGTTAAGATTGAGGGTTTAGCGTCTAGGGCTTATAGGGTTTAGGGTGTAGGGTTTAGGCTAGATTCCCTATGAAAAGAGGGTTTGAGGAGCAGAGTCACCATGCAGGTTTCGTGGTCTAAAGGGCTAGAACACAACACTGTGTTTCGTATATCATCTTGACCATCTTTTGGGCGTACGTCTTGGCCATTGCCCGTCGCGCGCACGTGTCCAACAGAGGTTAGAGGCGGCAAGCATCGGCACCATAGCTGTGGCTTGTACCCAAAGAGCCCAATACCCCTTAACTAAGGAAGATCCCTTAAATCTTATTCAGGATCCCTTTTTATAATTTAGGGTATATTCCTTAATTAAGGAGTATTGGGCTCTCTGGGTAAAGCCTCGACTGTAAACAGGCTACTGGACAGCACAGCCTAAGGGGCGAAGCAGCTTGCGGAAGAACCTGGAGAACCAAATGAACCTTAATATTGGGGGGGTCATATACCCGCCACTACTACAATCCCTATGAAGGTATACGAACCAAACGAACCCTTTTAGGGTTCATTTGGTCCCCAAAGCAGACGTGTTGAATGAAAGTTTCGGGCAGTGCAAGGGCCTGTGCACCTGTTGGTTTTCGGCATAGGGTTTAGGGGTCATTGCCAATGTGTTTGAGCAGCCGGTATTCTTTGTGTCTCAGTCAATCCAGGGAGCTTAAACGCCGTAATAAACCTCAAAATTGCCCATGGTTGTGTATCGACATGCACTGATGTAGGTAGAGGATGGCACTTCTCCATTTTCTAGCGCCTACCCTAGCTCCGCCCAGAGAGCCCAGTACCCCTTAACTAAAGAATACCCCTTAAATTATGATCAGGATCCCTCTACAATCTAAGGTGTATTCCTTCATTAAGAGGCATTGGGCTCTCTGGGCGTGCCCGAGCCCGAACTGAAGGCCCCAAAGAGCCTAAACCAATCTCCCAAAGAGCCCCAGACCACTAAATCAAGCCATCTACCTGAAATCATATAGGGATCCGGAATATGATTTAGGGCACCCGTAACCCTACACACACACACACTCTAAGGTACCTTGAATTTTCTAGGGATCCTAAATATGATTTAAGGCCTATTCCTTATTTGAGAGGTATTGGGCTCTTTGGGCTTGCATATCTTGCCCATCTCCAAGGCCATAGTGCATCCATGCCGAACATATCCCGACAGTCAATGGCCCGGCACTCAACACGGGTTGAGGTTTGTTTGGGGTTTAGGGTTTAGGGTTTAGGGTTTAGGGTTTAGGGTTTAGGGTTTAGGAACCCCAAGGATCCATGTACCTATATACCATATCCTTGGGCTCTCAGGCAAGAATATGGGAACACCTTTTATACTATAACAGGCGCATGAACCCTCAGGGTCTTCGTGGGAACCGTTCAGGGTTAGGGGCGTTGTGTGGCATTTCAGTGGAGCGGCTGCACCCATGAGGGGTAGGTCTGAACCTACTTGTTATTTATCAGCCTTATTCTCCCCCTTTTCTTATGCAGCCAGAACATGTTTTATCGAGCCCCCAAGCCTACCCCAGCCATGTTGCCATCATTGTTCTATCAGGGTCGTGTTCAAGAGCTGAAGATGAAGAGCATGCGACAGTGGTTTCAATCAGGGTGCCGAGCACGCTCGGCCAGCGTTCAACGATGTGAACTCCGAAGCCTCAATGCTGAACGCTCAACGCCTAAAACCTAGAAAAGCTGTGCACATGATGGCCTGCTATGCCAAGCAGAACTAGACACATCTTGCAGATTTAAAGTGTACGTGTTTGGCCTTGGTGTTTGGGACATGTTTGTGTGTGTGTGTGTGCCTGTGCGCGTCTCTTTCTTTAAAGACTCTTTCTTTCTACCTTTTTGGCCGTCTATCTGCCTGTCAGTCTGTCTCTCTTTCTCTCTCTTTCTGTCTCTGTCTCCCTCTTTGGCTCGCTCTGCCTCTGAATTCCGGCAGGGGTTCCATGGTTGCTCTACTGTTATAGAGGTGCCCTTCCTGGCTGTCTGCTTTCGCTGATTTGCTTTTGCACTTACAGATTGTTTAATTGCCAGGGGTAGGATTGCGTGTGTGTGGTAGCGATCAGGATTCCTCAAAATACCCCAGCTCATCTTTAAGCTTTGAGTTTTTTCCAAACATACCAAGACCCCCCAAGTGCAGTTTCCTTTTTTGCTCTTTACTATTAATTCTCCTGACCCAGAAATTAGTTACTCCACAAAAGAAGTACAATGCAAAGTCAAGGAAGGCCAAAAAAACAGGTCCAAGCAGGTCCAAAATACAAGAAGCCTGTGCTCGCGCATGCAAAGAATGCGTATGTAAGTACACCCACAGACGGATACCAGCATGCGCAGCTGCAACTACATACGTGCAGCCGAAACACGAGCGGACACAGCTATTCCATGTGCATAAACCCCTGGATATCCGAAAGCAGAAGCATCGACCACGAGGCGAAAACCTGGCATCCTGGCTCTGCTCGGAGCCTAGTTGCCTGCCATGTGTTCTTAAAACCCTAAACCCTAAACCCTAAACCCTAAACCCTAAACCCTAAACCCTAAACCGTTGCTTTCTCTAGGACCCAGAGGAGGCCCCGATTCCCCCTATTTTTTGTTTTTTTTGTGTTTAGGTTCGGGTTTGAACCAAAAAACAGGGCACCCTTGTTACTCCTAGCTGGCTCCTGGGTCTTGGTTTCTAAGAAGGCTTATACCCAGAGAGCCCAACACCACTTGAGCAGCGTTTTTTTTTCAGGAGCAAGGCTACGTAGAGACGCGATCATTGAAAGTCGGCCGCGTAGCATTTTGCCTGCAGGGCGTAGGTTTGCGTAGGCTCCGCGTAGGCAAGTCTATGCAGCATGGGCGCGTAGGTCCGCGTAGGTTGTCTATGCTTGCCGCGTAGGTCCGCGTAGGCACACGTCAACAACATACTCCGCGCGTAGGCCGCGCGCCTACTAAACATGAGCTGACGCGTAGGCCCGCGTAGGATACCCATGCCATTACAACACCCCACACAATGAAAAAAAAAAACGCTCACTTTCATTAGTTATACTTGGTAGCCCAGTGGTACCCTTTTCCCTTTTTTTGGGGGGCTCAAGGTTCCCTTATAACATAACCAACCCCAAAAAGGGTGCCCTTATTGAAATATGGTTGCTGGGCTACCAAGTATAGAAGGATCCTTCACAATATTACTTAATTAAGCTTCATTAAGGGGTATAGAGGGCTCTACAGGCATGGGTTTTCTACTGTGTGACGCAGGGGTGGCAGGCGGTGCAGGCTTCCCGACTCAGATATGGCACCCTTGAAAGCGCAGGGCTCCCGACCCCAAGTTGTGGTTTAGGGTTTAGGGTTTAGGGTTTAGGGTTTAGGGTTTAGGGTTCTACAGCAAACTCCTTTGGGCCATCAGCCCAAGATGAAGCCCTCACATCAGGCCTTCGCGGTCAAAGTGAACATTGGACCCTATCAGGGCGTATGGTCCATACACCTGACTATACATGTAAGCAATTTATTGTTCAGGGTTTACGGGGGTTTAGGGTTTTTCGGTTTTGGGGTTTGCGGGGGGTTTGGGGCTTAGGGCTCAGGGCTTAGGGTTTACGGTATGGGTTTCACAGGTGCCTGCCACTCGGCAGGGTCAAGTAGCAGTCACTAGGACCCCCCCGTGGTGAGGGGGTGGGGGGGGGCGGGGGTTATGGGTCCCGCTACCCTTACACCACACCAGAGAGGGCCCTTGTTGGGGGGTTGAGGGTTTAGGGTTTTAAAGGTCCCCTTATCAGCCCGACCAGTGGGCCCACGCTACCAAAGAAGCGCCCTTACTCCCCCCTTTTGTGGGGGTTTATAGGTGGGTGGTAGTTCTTGCCCCGATTTCTGTTGGTTGAAGGGTGCCTTTATACCACCCACCCCCCCCCCCCCCTAATTCAATGAACAGAAAGGAACCCTACAAGCCCACGGGTTCCTAGAGGTTGAATTCCTACGCGAGTCGGGTTTAGTCATTGGCTTTACGGATGGTCTCTGTGGGAAAAGGGCTAGGGAGAAGGGAGTAGGGTTTAGGGAGTAGGGTTTAGGGTTGAGGGTTTTGGGTGTTAGGGTGTTCGGGTTCAGGCTTTAGGGTCCTGTCTTGCTCAGAACCGGCTTGAACCTCTGCGGAACGCGGGCATCCCAGCTTTCCACTTGACACCGTTGAAGGGATAAGGGCAGTTTTCCCAACATTGGGAGGCCTCCCTGTACTAGCCCTAACAAATGTAGATGGCCGCTTTGCAAGGGACCCTCAACTCTAAACCAGCCCTGCGGTGGGGTTGCGAGGCTTCTAGGCAGGTGGCAAAAACAACCCTAAACCCTAGCCCTAAACCCTAAACCCTTCACCTGAACTAGCCAATCACAAGGTTTTCCAAGCCCCAATCCCGAATCTCTAAGCCCTGAGTTTTTTTTGGGGGGGCCAAGTGAACTTTGGCCTTGGCGGCAAGAGGCTTTGGGTTTTGTTTGGGTTTAGGGTTAGGTTAACTAGGATGCCCAGTAGTACCCTTATTCCCTTTTTTGGGGGTTTAGGTTCCCTTATAAACCCCTTTCAGCAAAAAAAAAGGCACCCTTTTTAAGCCTAGGTTACTGGGCAGCCTAGTGTTAACCCTCATAGCTCACGTGTATGCCCTTAACAAGGGAAGCATGCCAGACTTCTTGCCCTAAACCCTAAACCCTAAAACCTAAACCCTAAACCCTAAACCCTTGCTATGTGACTTCCTTGTTAAAAACAAGATTATCCCTCCCTTGCGTGCGCCTGAGCCTGCGGATGCCTCAGGTCTTGGGCTTCGGGTTTAGGGTTTCGAGTTTGGGGTTGCGAAGGTTTAGGGTTTCAGGGTTTAGGGTTTGGGGTTTGGGGTTTGGGGTTGAGAAGGTTTAGGGTTTTAGTACTCGTGCAAGCAAACACCTGATCAGGATCATCATCGAGATATGCCAAGGGGTCTGTTGCCTGAACATGAGGGGATTGTAACCCGAGATCATGCGACGGGCTCCACATGGCCCCTTAAGCCCATACCTGCGAACGTCCATCCTGGAGGGGTCCCTGAATTCAGCAACTCCCAAACCTTCAGCCTGAAATCTACAGAAGCGTTAAACCCCAAACCTAAAAGCCCAAAAACCCCGAAGCTTCGACCCTCCACATGAATATGGGAGGCTCCGCAACCCGATACCGGGTCGCCGCAGTCTGCGACCCCGGCTTGGGAGCCCGGGAGTAATGGGGTTGAGCGGCCCAGATGCAAAAGGGCCGAAGGTCTCGGGTTTGTCGGGTTTAGGGTTTAGGGTTTAGGGTTTAGGGTGGGCCTATAGGGTTTAGGGGCTTACAGGGTTTAGGGTCTGGGATAGGGCTTAGGGAGCTTCAGGAACAGGCTTGCAGAATGGGGGGTCTGTGGAGGTTTTTCCGAGTGCTTACCAAGCTTTTGCTCCAATAATGTAATCCCAAAGAAAAACATGTTCTTCCTGAAAACGGCAAGATAGGGGGATTTATTTTCTGGGGGGGGGGGGAGGTTGTGGTTCTGAAGCAAATAAATAGTAGCTTGGCCACAGTATCCACTGACAACGGGAAGCCAGCGCAGACCCAAATTAACTTCCTTTGTGTTACAACCCTTAATCTGGCCTGGAGAGCCCATAAGGCCAGGTCAGGATCCCGTTCGGGTGTTTGAGGTAAAGCCTAACCCACGCTTCGGCAAGGTCCGGGTATGTCTACAATTCTTGCGCAGTGTTCCTGCTTCAAAGGATCCCCTTACCCTGGGAGGATCCCAAAAGTAGAGCCCTCAGATGGTACCCTACGCTACTCTTAGGAACCCTTAAAGGGACCTACGTTTTGGATCCTCCCACGGTCTGGGTAGAAGAGAGTCAGAGCAAGCGCCCCCCCAACGCTTGGACTCAATCTATACGACCTGTGGAGAGGGACTCAGAAAAGGCTTGCCCTCACCCAGGGGCCGCGAGTCTGTTCAACATAAAGGGGGGAAGTGCTGCTCCACAAAACGATTTTCTATAAGAGATTTCGAGTTTATGTAGGTTTATAGCGTTTGTGTCGCCCTTTCTAGAATAGGGCTCCTTAAAGAGGCTCCCCAAAAACACAGATAGAATAGATCATACATCATATGAAGGACCCCCAGTAAACATGAAGGGTTTTGGATTTAGGGTTTATAAGGTTTAAGGTTCAATATCCCTGGAATCCCAAACCCAAACCCATACACTTCGTAGTCAATGGGTATCGGGACTGACACCCCTGCCGTCCAGGGGCCCAAGAGGAAGTCGCCGAAGTCACCCAAGTCGCCGCACCTGCTCGAGTCGCCCAAGGCCGCCTCGACCTTACCTAGGTGAGGTGGGCCATCTTCCCTGAACCCTAAACCCTAAACCCTAAACCCTAAACCCTAGACCCTAGACCCTAGACCCTAGACCCTAGCCCTAAACCCTAAACCCTAAACCCTTGCTTCGGGTTCAGGTTGTAGGGCTTGCCGATTTGAGGACAAGTTGGTGTTTCGGTGTGGTTGGTGTTCAGAGCAGATCCCAACATAGGTGAGGGCTTTGTACTGTTTCAGTGTTTGGGGTCTTGGGCCCTAAACATCTTGTCTATCTGGCGCAATTGCGAGGCCGGGGCAAAGCAACAGTTATGGATTCCGTTTCTGACGCTGTCCCACAGCGCTCGCTGTGTTGCAGGTTTTGGACTTGGGGGTGCCAAATCAGGATGATGGAGTCTCGATTTCTTGGGTTGCGCTGAACCCTAGGCCCTGAACCCTAAGCACCAAACCCTAAACAACCGTCCAGCTGCTCCGCCTGTGCTGCACAGCTTTCCCTCTCCTTCTGGGCTCGAGAGTGCTGCGGCCAACGAGCATCTGTGCCAAGCACGGGCATATGTGCAAAACCCTAGACCCCAAACCCTAAAACCACTCTCCTGACCCTAAACCTTATAAACTTAAACCTTATAAGCTTAAACCCCAAACCCGAAACGTTATGGCCCTAAACCCTCAACCTTACCTGGTCGTAGGCGCCTCTGAATTTACTTTCCGGTTTGGCGAACAATTGGGTTTCTTAGGGCAGCTCCCTAAGCCTTGGCACCCTACGGATATTTGCCCGAATCTAAAATCCAAAGACCAGAGTCCTAAACCAGGTGTAAATAAACAGATGAATATAATATGTACATTTTACATATGTATATGACAGGAGTATAATCTACTAAGAGATACTATATTATCAGGATCTGCAGGTGACACAATACTTGTACAGCCGCTCAGCCAGTACTGGTTAACAGTGTAGATCGAATTCCAACCTGCCAAAGCCTCCCCCCCCCCCCCCCCAGTCTTCCATAAAAGGGCAATATAGTGATTATTACCTTTTGTTTTTGGGTGGTTCTTAAGCAAAGAGTCATCAGGAGGGCAATATCGGGATTATTACCTCTTTTTTTGGTGGTTCTTAAGCAAATAGTAGTATTCTTCCTTAAAAGGACAATACAGGGATTATCACCTTTCATATTCTTTTGTGGTTCTGAAGCAACTAGTAGTTCAGTGCAACGTTGCTCCATGGATCTCTCCGATGCATGCGCCACGCTCGGCCTGCAGCGTGGGGCGTCGCAGCGGGAAGTTCGTCCTGTGGCTTTTTCAGCAGGGCTTCAGCAAATTATCCTAAAGAATCAGGATTTGTTGGCATGTGTAAAAATGTGCCCTACAGCCCATTAAAACCAAGAAACAAACAGAAGTACAACACTTATAAACCAAAAACAACAACAACCAGAACTAAGACCCTTAAAGCCACAAAAAAAAGCAACAGCAACAGGAATTCCAGAAATCCCAAAGCAAACTTGAACCCGGGGCGCCTTATGATAGTAACCCCAAAAGCGACCATAGTCGGGAATTGGCCAGATGCTAAAACCCGAAGCCGTAAACCCTAACAAGCAGTAAACCCTAAACCCTAAACCCTAAACCCTAAACCCTAAACCCTCAACCCTCAACCCTCAACCCTCAACCCTAAACCCTAAACCCTAAACCCTAAACCCTAAACCCTAAACCCTAAACCCTAAACCCCCACCCCCCCCCCCCCCCCCCCCCCCCCCCCCCCAGCCTGGCCCCCCAGGTGCTGCATTCCTGCGCTTGGCGAAGCTCTGGCATCCTGACAAGCAGAGGGATCCTGCAGCTTGGACTCCTAGGGTTTAGGGTTTAGGGTTTAGGGTTTGGGGTTTGGGGTTTGGGGTTTGGGGTTTGGGGTTTGGGGTTTGGGGTTTGGGGTTTGGGGTTTGGGGTTTGGGGTTTAGGCTTTGCAGTCCTGGGTTTAAAAAAGGGTTTAGGGTTTGGGATGTTTAGGGTCGTTGAGGCACCTTTTCGGGCCTTCCCGGGCTTACAGGGTTTGGGCCTTGGGGACAAAAGGCTGAGCAAGCTCAAGGTTTAGGGTTTTGGGTTTAGGGTTTCGGGTTTCGGGTTACGGGAAACGGGTTTCGGGTTTCGGGTTAGGGGCGAGGGGGGGAGAGGTGTGGGGTGGCCCCCAAAGCATCCTTTTTGGGGGCGTTCGTTGGGTGGGGGGTTCGGGGACGATTGATCCCCTTGCAGGGTCCAGTTGGTTTTGGGTGTAGGGTTGAGGGCAGGGGTGTCAGAGTTTGGGGTCTTCCGATCTTCCGACCGACAGTCACGAGGCCAGAAGCAAGGAGGTCTTCGGGTTTTAGGGCTGTCAGCCGAGAAGAGCTTCCTCTTAATGTACTCCTGACATTGCTCTGATATTCCCTTCTAAACCCCAAACCCTAAACCCTAAACCCTTTAAAGGCCCCCAACCCAAGGGTGCAAGCTTAGGATTCCAAGGCAGACTCCTGATGTTTTTGGACCCCGAAACCGACTCTAGGACCCGGTGTCGGCCAAAAGTTTGTCGGGTCAGGTGCAATGCTAGGACATTTTTTTCTTCCTACGAAACTCACCCTAAACCCTAAACCCTAACCCCTAAACCCCTCAACCCCTCAACCCCTCAACCCCTCAACCCCTAAACCCCTAAACCCCTAAACCCCTAAACCCCTAAACCCCTAAACCCTAAACCCCTACCCTAAACCCCTAACCCCTAACCCCTAAACCCTGACCGCCTGGGCCCATGAAGTTTTCTTGGGCCCAACGCTGAGGCTCAGGAGGCTGAGAGCACGAGGCGATTCCAGAAGCTGCAGGTGCCCCCTCCCCCCCTAAACCCTAAACCCTAAACCCTAAACCCTAAACCCTAAACCCCCCAGTTTGAGGGTTCGTTGGGGGTTTAGGGCTACAGCATTCCAGGAAAGAGACTGGGTTCTCCGTGATTGAGGGTGTGTTTCCCGGACCCGAGAATCCAGCATGATGCTGCTTCGGTCGAACAGGGTTGTTTCCTGGAGCCGTTCATCCGGCACGCAGGGCACCATGACGTCGTACCCTGCTGATTGCAACAGCTACTCTCCCAAAGAGTCCAGTACCCTTTGATTGCGGAATATGCTTTAAATCATAGTAAGGACCCCCAATACAAAGTGTCAGGTATATTAGGCTCTCTTGGTTCTGTAGACCCTAAACCTTAAACCCCAAACGCCAAACCCTAAACCGGGCTAGGCCATATCTCTGCTAACAGAAGAGCCCCTACCCTAAACCCTAAACCCTAAACCCTAAACCCTAAACCCTAAACCCTAGTGGCCCCCAGAGTGCAGGCTTCATGCGTGTCCTATGCGCCCCGCATCCAGACCCTGTACCCATGTCCTGGGAGAGCGTATTCTAGGGGCCGAAAGAATTGCAAGTCGTATTCCCTTCTGGTCCCTACATATGAAATGACGTCTCCCCCATATTCTGACTGTTGAGGCCCCTATATTCTGTAGGCAAGAACCCAAGCCACAGCATTAAACCCTAAACCCCAAGCCCCAAACCCTAAACCACAACAGCGTGTGCCTCAGCGAGGTGGCGTATGAGCGACTGCTGGGCAAGGGCCAGACGGACATCGCTGTCAGAACCTTCGCCAGCATTGCTGCTTTCGCTTTAGCATGCCGGAAGCTTTCAAGCAGGCTTTAGGCTTTAGGGTTTAGGTTTTAGGGTTTAGGTTTTAGGGTTTAGGGTTTAGGGGTGCGCTTGGGCAGTTTCTGGCAACACTCACAGGAGTCCGGATGCCAAAAAAAGGGTGGTTTTAGAGAAGTCGGAAGCCGTAATCCCAGAACAAGCTGATGGTGCATCTGCCGGGTCATGGTACATCACGGTCTCGAAAACCCATGCACTATATTGCTCAATGCACTCCAGCCGCTCTCAAACCCAAAACCCCTGAACAACCCATATACACCCCCCCTGCACCATCACGCTCTTGCAAGCCCAAAACTCACCTGACTCCCCCTAAACCCTAAACCCTAAACGCTAAACCCTAAACCCTAAACCCTAAACCCTAATCGAGGCATGGACCTGACCACCAAAGACAGGGATCATTAATGTTACTCTAAGGTACATTCCAAGCCCTGAACCCTAAACCCTAAACCCTGAACCCTAAACCCTATATTCCTTGTCATACAGGGATCTTTCATATGATTTGAGGCACTTTCCCTAATTCAGATGTATACTTGCAAGACCTTTTGACTTAGCAAGTAGTAGGCAAGTAGGGTTAGTAAGGTGGGTTATAGGGATATATATGAGGGTTTCTAGGGGATACTAAGTAGATTTACGAAGTCAAAAGAGCGTCCTTCATATGATTTAAGGTATGTTCCAACCCTAAGCCCTAAGCCCTAAGCCCTAAACCCTAAACCCTAAACCCTGGGCTCTTTCGGGCACCGCCCCCCTCTACAGGCGCGCCCGCTGGCTGGGCCTCAGCTTGCCGGCCACGGGCGTCAAGAGCGCGGAGGCAGCATCCACCCAATGTCTTTGACCTTAGGGCCTTATAGTAGCTGAGTGGGGTTTAGGGTTTAGGGTTTAGGGTTTAGGTTCCTTCTAAACTACCCTATACCCAAAAGGGAGCCCTTATTATTCCTAGGGTACAGGGGATCCTTCACCTCAGCAGCTGAGTGAGCACACTTTACACTTTTTTGGATACGATAATCCCCTATAGAACTCAAAGTGTACACTCTTTGGGGGCTTATGAACTCAGCAACTCAAGGGTAGTTTAGATACCCCTTAATGAAGGATTTATGGGTTTATTTAGGGTTCCTCGAAGGGTTCCGAGGAAAAGGTTTAGGGTTGAGGGTTGAGGTTTCTAGAATCTTAGGGTACCCAGAGAGCCCAATATCCCTTAATTCTGGAAGATTCTAAACCCTAAACCCTAAACCCTAAACATTCTCCGGATCTTTGATCTGCTCCTTAAATGAAAGGGTATCGGGATCTTTGGGTAGTTCCAGGGTTTAGGATTTATCAAAGGAGTGCAACTTGGACTCCTAACAATGTATCCCAGGTCCACTTAGAGGATCCCAAACCCGAGGGTACAACCTGAGGGGTCCGAGGTAGAGTCCAAGTTTAGGGTTTAAGTTACACGATCCCTTAATACGGGCCCTTAAAAAGGCAAGGGGCCATACTGCGGGACCATGTAAGAGACTAAGGAGTTAAGGGTTCTGGTTTCTCTAAGCCCAAATATAGCGCACATAGAGGGCTTACCGATATATCGGACGAACCTTCAGACCCTGAAAAAAGGGAACATGCCTGTCTTTCTTGCCTTAGAACCCTAAACCCTAGACCCTAGACACCGCCCAAGCCAGCGCCACAGTGAAAACCTTACCACGAAACCTGTACGTTCCGAACCATGTACCAAGGAGCCCTTTTATAGCCCTTACTGAAGGATTTAGGGCCTCGGGGAATTTACCTTACATGCAATAGGGATCCTCAATATGATTTAAGGTGTCATATTCCTTCTTGACGGGGTGTATGGGCTCTTTGGGAATCCGACCAAACCCCGACCAGCCAACATAGGCGCTTCGTGCCCGAGCAACTGCAGGTTCGGGCGGAGGGCCAAGGGGGGGTTAGCGGATTTAGGGGTTTATTGGATTTAGGGTCTATAGGGTTTAGGGTAGGGATTAGGGTTTAGAGGCCCAGGGGCGGGGGGTTCGGCGAGTTGAGGTTTGATGAAGGCTTCGTGTGTAGTTCTATCGGCCCATATCGGGCTTAGGATGACGCAGGCCAGGCGGTTCGTTTCAGCTTGTTTCTTGGGTTGTTCGTGTGTCTCTGTCTGTGTTTTTGTGTGTGCGTGAGTGCGTGAGAGCGCGCATGCGTGTGTGCATGTGCGTGTGCGAGCAAACGCAAATCCTAACTCTAGGGTGGCTAGGCGGTGGCATCGTTACAGGGGACTCGCCTGAAGGGGTCGAACCTCAGTTGCCACCCTCGTTGAGGAAACCGTTGCAGTGGTCAAACTGTGCAAAGCAAGACAGGTCTTGGTTTGTGATGTGCATAAAGGATCTAACCCTCAGCCCTAAACCCTAAACGAATCTATTCCATTGCGTTGCTTCATGTGGTCCGTGCAAAGCTCTCAGAACTGATTTCTAGCAGGGTGCCCACACCACAAGTTCAAGTTGAAGTTCCCACCCCTACGTAGGTCTGGCCATGCGGGCGAATCTGTGGTCAGAGTATGTGGTCCAGCCCCTCACGTGCTCATCCTCAGCCTCAAACATTGCAATGATTTTGGGAGCACAGGACCTCTCATCCACGCAGCTTCGTGCCCTCTTGGCATCTGAAGGCAAAGGATGCAGAATTTCATGTGATCATGCGAAGTCTGCACTGAGCACATTGCCGAACTGCACCTTCCTACTCCTAATATAGGTGTCGAACAATTCCTACGAGTATTCCCTTATGGTCCCTTTATTTTTGACAATTAATGACCCCCTGCAGCGCTGCCTCTGGATAGCACCAGATTACGCCAAAAGCCTGATCCAATGAACCCTAAACCCTAAACCCTAAACCCTAAACCCTAAACCCTAAACCCTAAACCCTAAACCCTAAACCCTAAACCCTAAACCCTAAACCTGCCCCTGACACCGCGCAGCTCACAGTCCCTATAACGAACCCAAAAGGGAACTACATTGGAGCCTTTGGCTAAGGGCTACAGTAAGTTTCCCAGCTTGAAATGCCCGACCTGAACCCGCAAAATGCCACAAAGTGTCGTCGGCAGCCAGGTGTATTCCTTCTCCACGCGCGAACGAAATCCGAACTTCGCTCTCTGGCATCAAGAGATTCAAAGGTTCTGAGGGGAGGCCGGGTTCATGGGGGATAGGTACCTTCACAGTTTAGGAGCACCACATTCCGTAATTCTTCGGAAACCTCTGGCCCTTGTGCGCGGGCGCAGGGTGCTTTAGGGTGGGTTTGGGTGCTGTAGCCTAAACCCGAAACCCTAAACTCTACATCCCCTAAACGATTTTGGACTTTTCGGCTTCAGCATCCCGGGTTTAGGGTTTGGGGTTTGGGGTTTAGGGCTTAGGGGGTTTAGACACTAAGGTGTCGCGGCTCTGGACTTGCTGATTCCACGTGAGCTGCGGCGCCTGCTGAAGGCAGCGATACCTGGACCCCGAATCGTCGTTCCCTTATCTTAGTACCCAGTACTAATGATATTCATAGGAATAATAATAGCTGTAGTCATATTTATGTTTACAGATAATCATAATAATAACACCAATAGCAATTACATTTGCAAAAAAGAACAAATAATAATAATCAGAATAACATATTCATGATAATAATATTAATAGAAATAAAAGAGGCATAAGCAACCCATGAAATTTTGGGTGCCCGAGCTACAAATGGTGGGTCAGGTTAGTGCTGGGCTTTCTTGCAGATCGGCGGGCGCCGGACCCTTGAAGGGATTCATGCCCTAAACCCTAAACCTTTGAAGGGTTTCAGGTTTTTGCTGCCAGCTTCCTGGGGCCTTAAAGTGAAGGCAGACGCGTGTGCCTGGGAAGTGCAGGTGCAGACCGTGCTTGGAGGTTCATGGTACTTATTAGCCAATTAGAACTGTACTTCTAACCATGTTAGGGCACTTAAGGGGCTGATAAGTGGGTTACAAGTACCGTTATAACTGGTTAAGAAGTACCCTACACGTCCAAGTAGACTAGGCCCTTTTTCGATTTTTTTTTTTTTTTTTGGGGTGGGGGGGGCGGGGGGTTAGGTTCCCTCCTAAGCCGCTGTAAACCACAAGGGTGCCCTTGATCTTCCTGGGTGACACCAGCATGGGTCTGGAAGCTCTTGGGGTAATTTCGTGGGCCCTTAAAAGGGGACCCCTTCTATACCCCATAAAACCCAAGGGCCCTTACTCCAGAACCCTGTAAAGAAGGTAAAGGGCCATACTAAGGGACCATGAAACGACCCTCAGGGTACAGAACTCGACATCTCAAGGCTAAAGCGCTCAATCCCTAGAGAAGCTCCAAACATGTGGGATGTTCCCCCCTTGTACTACCAGTACCTCGGCTCAGGGTCTTAGGGTTTAGGGTTTAGGGCTTAGGGTTTAGGGTTTAGGGTTTAGGGTTTACCCTATGCCTTGGGATGTTCTGCCCTTATACTACCAGTCCCGAATAGTGATTCTAGTTGGGGGGACAAACATCGCTGTTAAGGACTGTTACTTGAAGGTTCATGGTACTTACTAACCAATTATAACTGTACTTATAACCCTACTTATAATACCCCTAAAGGGCCTTATAGGGGTTATCCCAATTATGAGTAGGGTTATAAGCCCAGTTATAATTGGTTAGTAAGTGCCATGAACCTTCAAGTAGGGACTAGATTACGGGGTACTAGAATCCCTACTAAGGAGGGGCCCCCCTTACTATACTAACCATAGTTAAGGGACGTAGAGCCGAACTTAGGATCCTCATAACCTAGTTTAGGGTCCTTATAACTCTGCTTATAACTAGGGGGGCCCCTCCTTGTATTAAGGACTGTTAGTACCCAAAGAGCCCAATACCCCTGAATGAAGATATATTCCTTAAATCATATTAAGGATCCCTTTAGAATTTAGGGTATGTTCCTTAATTCAGGAGTATTGGGCTCTCTGGGCCTAAGCCCTATAAAGCCTAAACCCTAAACCCTCAAACCTAAACCCTAAACCACTTGGCTACCAAGAGGGGAACATCCCTAAACCCTAAACCCCAAACCCTTAAACCCTAAACCCTGAACCCTAAACCCTAAACCCTAAACCCTAACTTTCAGCTCCCAGGCTGCCGGCGCTGCGGGGCATGGCAGTGCGGAGGAGCTTCGACAGCGCGCCAGCGCCATGTGCTCCGTCCGCTTAGGGTCTAGGGTTTAGGGTTTAGGGTTTAGGGTTTAGGGTGTAGGGTTTAGGGTTTAGGGTTTAGGAGAGAGAGGGATTAGGGTTTAGGGCTGAAGATGTGGCGGTTTCCTATTTTGGGGTACCCCATTAAGGTCCTTTTCATCAGTGTCAGGGAATCCTACAATTTTGGGTCTATTTTCGGGGTTCTCTGTTTTCGTAAGCCCCCATATGGCACCACCTGACTAGTCAGTTGGGGCTTCAGGGACAGGGATGAGTGAGGTTGGAGTCTGAACCCCAAGTCCTTTTCAATCCTTTGCAAAGTTTCCCTTCCAACCCCGACCCCAAACCCGGAAATCCGTTTAGCTAGGGTCTAGGGTCTAGGGTCTAGGGTTTAATTACTCCGCATCTTGACGTGGTGCTTCTTTGGTTTAAGGTTTAGGGAAAGTGTAGGGTTTAGGGTTTAGGGTTTCGGGTGGAGGGTTTCGGTTCTCATGATAAAACAGTGTCTTGCTCCGAAAAAGCCCAGCCCCACACCACCCCAACTCAGGCGTTCTCGGGACTTTGCAGCTTTGGATTTCAGGGCCGAGGTGTTGATGTAGACCTTATAAATAGTCACTAGAAAAGGGTCCTCGCTAGGTACTAAGGTATGTGGCTTTAAGAACAACATCCTCCGGAGTGACAGGGGAAAAGCGCACACCGTGGTCACTGCATGAACAAACAGCATTAGGCACGTTCTGAGCCCATTCTCGCTTGTTGACCTCCGCTGTTTCAAGCAGAATGATTAGATGCTTGTATTTACACAAGCATGTGGGAGCACGGACCATGGTCAAGACTTTTCATCCTTCTTCCGTGACACTGTGCATACTGACGAAAAATCTAGAAGGCCTCTAAGCAGCAGTACTCCGTGGCGAGGTTCACCTTTGCAGCATGTCGGGCCAGAAGGCGGCGTTTCCATTCGGCAGACTTACAGGACTGGAGGAAGGAGTGGCAGCAAGAGCCGTCGCCGGTGGAGAGACCACGGCGAAGGCACCGCGCCCACGGAGCGCGGGACCCGGGAGTCGGCGCTGGCGCGGCACGCCTCGTGTGCCTCGGACCTTTGAGTCGGTGCAAAGCTCCGGTGAGAGCTCCAGACTTCTGGGCCCCAAGCACGCCTCCTTTAAGGAGAAAGCCAAGCAGTTGTTGGAGCAGGACAAGAGCGAGCGACAGAAGGAGCTAGAGCAAGAAGCGGACGGCTTGCTCAGGCGACGAATCAACGAGGAGCGGATGCGACGGCCCAATTTCATGACCTCAACCCGGGCGAAGCCGAAGACATTTTCGGAGTTTCCTCTCCTCGGCACCTCTGAATCGGCAATCACCTGGTGCCTTAGTCATAGTTGGGTACCATTTTACATTTTTAAGGGTACTTAAACCCAATAAGAAAACAAATTCAATTTTTTAATAGTTTCCCAACCATGAACTAGGTACATGCAGCACGGGACCGCAATGGACGGCCACTAGCAGCGCTTATTTGGGATGTGCTATGCTGCCGAGGCCTTGCACAAAGCCCTCACACGACGGCCAGTTGCTGGTCGAAACTTTTCAAAGAGCTTTTAACACGACAACTCTTTTTTCACAGCAAGTTTACACCTGATGGTGAACTTGGAGTAGGTGCCCTAGCTGCACGTTTGATACACAGGTTTGGTTGCCATGCCCTAAACTCTAGACCCTATAAACCCTGTAAACCCTATACACCCTATACACCCTAACCCTAGACGGGTGGCAAAGAAAACCCTACACTCTAAACCCTAAGCTGTGTCCTAGACACAGTCGGGAGAGAAGCAGACGGACTGAACGGCGGCTGTTTGATGGCCTGGGGCTACAATCAATACGAAGAGTTTCGTTTCAGTGCACCCTTTTTTCTTCTTGTGACGGATCGCCGCCCCAGTTCAGCGCCACAGTTTCACTCTGAGTCATGTACAGTCAGGATCATTCAGGTACATCCAGACAGACTTCGGGACATTTGCCTTGCCAGCCGTGCGAGTGTGAGAGTCGAAGCCCTAAACATCCTGTGACTCGAAGTCCCAAAACCCCGAGGCCCTAACCCTCAACCCCCCCCCCCCCCCCCCCAGGGCCTGCAACCAGGTTTTGGGTTCTGAAGGTAGCACCCCACTCCCCAAACCCCAAACCCTAAACCCCAAACCCTAAACCCCAAATCCTAAACCCCAAACCCCAAACCTTAAACCCTAAACCCCAATAAGCCCTCAACCGCATCTCCAGCCACAGGCTTGCTGCTCTGGAGGACCTCTGGGGCTTCCTTGTCTTTCCTAGGTAGGATAAGGGGGACCCTGCAAAGGGAACCCTCTTCTGGCTCTCTTAAACAGGGACCTTATTCAGAGGGTCTATATCCCCAGGGGTCTCCCTAATCCTATCCCCTTGTCTTACGATTTCCTACCATCTGCTTAAGAACCACCCTCACAACAACACATTTTGTTTAGGGTTTAGGGTTTAGGGTTTAGGGTGTAGGATATATATATATATATATGTATATATATATATATATAGAGATCGATATTGATTCTTACTTAGACGGGCAATATATGGATCATTCTCTCTCTATGTTTTCGTTCAAAAACTCAATAAGTTGCTTGTGGGGTTCCTGAGCAAGTAGTAGTTTCTGTTCCGATGTGACCGAGGGGTTTAAAATTCATGCTCGGTGCAGGAGAGTTCAAGGAATTTTCCCATAACGGACTAGGTGTCCAAGGAAGTGCAATACGAGGTCCAGTTTTTCACGTATATATATATATACATATACCTATTGATTTATTGATTTACCCATAGTTCGTTATAAGTACATAAGTTCATATATGCATGACTAGATGTGTATGTATTAGATGGGCCTCGATCATGGACAAGTTGACGAGGGCCAGGCCTTGAGGGAATTTGGAGGGCTTCAGGGTTTGCCCTAAACGGGCCCGCCCCCCCCCCCCCCCCCCCCCCCCCCACACCCTCGGGGTTTAGGGTTTGGGGTTTAGGGTTTAGGGTTTCAGGTTTAGGGTAGACTCCACGGTAGAATTAGCATGCTCAGCTCATCTCAACGGTTGGGTGTGCTTTCGTTTTCACCTCGCTCGCTTGGACACTGCAAAGGGTTTAGGGATTGGGGTTTACGAAACCCTAAAACCGTCAACCCTGTCGCATTGGTGGGCCCAAAAACCCTAACCCGCACACTTCCAGATACTCATATGTTATCTTGCAGGCCCTATAGGCTACGAACTAGGTAATTCTTGTAGAATTTCGGGCAGACCGGGTCATTTACCTTCGGAGGATGCTGATGAGGAACTGACGGGATCTGGCCGGGATCCAGTCATGTGTGGGTTGCCTGGGGGCGGGGGGATTTCGCACAGTTTGTTGAAGTAAAACATCTCCCCCGATGTCTTCCCTTTCCTAGTGGTAGGGTAGGTAAACCTTTAACTTTTTTGGGGTAGTATAATCCCCTCATAATCCCAAAGGTTAACCTTTAATTTCCCCCAGGTTACTGGACAACTAAGCTTTACAAGCATATATAGAAGCTCCCCAGGATTTCTTATTCTGATTGACTCAAGAGGCTCCTTTATCAGGGTTTCAGGGTCTTCCAGGGTGTTCTGTGATATGGTGACCTGATGAGTGGCACACGAGGGACGGAGGCTGTTGGGGCAGGAAGAGCCTTCCGGCCTATTAGTTGAAGCCTGTGGTCTTTCGGTTCCGGGGATGTTCAGGGGTTCCCCAAGGTGTTGGTGATGTTCAGGGCTTAGGGCTTAGGGCTTAGGGCTTAGGGCTTAGGGCTTAGGGCTTAGGGCTTAGGGCTTAGGGCTTAGGGCTTAGGGCTTAGGGTTATATGTGGATTCAGGTTGAGAAGCTGATGTTGCATAGACTCCGCTGAGTTTTTCGAGACGCTAACCTGTAGGCCCACTCGCAGAGACTCCAGTAATTCTCCCGTACAAGAAGGTTCCTCCCTTAATAGACTCCTCATCTGGCCCTTATGTTCCCTTGATATATATATATATATATATAAACCCTAAACCCTAAACCCTAGGATTTTTTCCACGGGTCCCCAAACCCAAGGGTACAACCTCGGGGGTCCGAGGTAGAGCTCCGCTGAGCTCCCCTTAGAAAAAGGCCCAGGGCCATCTAATTTAGGGTTTCGGGTTTAGGGTTTAGGGTTTAGGGTTTAGGAAATATACCTTAATCTGTATAGGGATCCTTTATACGCTGTAAGCTATATTCCTGAGCTAAGTGGTACTGGGCTTTTTGAGACGGGTATAGCATTGGGTCCGGGCGAGAGTCCTACACACCCCTTGATTAAGGAATGTGCCTTAAATCATGATCCCCATTTCCAAAGGGCCCAAAACCCCTTAATCAACGAATATACCTTAGCAGGTTAAAGATCTCGATATAATGTAAGGTGTATTCCTTCAATACAGTCAGCGTATGTTATTTCGCTTTCTTCAATATATTTCCAACGATAGAATGCACGTTTTCATTAATACTGATGACACCTATCGTCAAACAAGTGAATGTAAAGGAATATGATTTCAAACAATCAAAATACGATGTAGCCCCCTTCTGCTTACAGTACTCACTAGGGGTTGTAAGTGGGGGTACTAGAATCCCACCCTAAACCCTAAACCCCAAACCCTAAACCCCCTAGGCCCCTTATTAAGGACTGGTACAAAAGGGGAACATCCTAATTGAGCTCTAGGCCCAGCACCGACGCCGGGTGCACAGCGTTGTGACATGGGCTGTGGGTGCCCTTGCCGAGGGTCGTTTTTAGGGTTTTGGGGTTTTCTAGGGCTAGAGGGTTTAGGGTGGAGGGGTCTGTTTTACAGGCTCGGTTTTTAGGGTTTTCAGTTTTCATGGGGGGGGGGGACCCACCCTAAACCCTTTTAGGGTTTAGGGGTCTGTTTTTACGGGTTTAGGATTCAGGGTTTGTTTGTAGGGTCCTGCTTTTATAGGGCTTAGGGTTGAGGGTTTGGCAGTTAGGGTTTAGGATTTGGGATTAGGGTTTAGGGTTCAGGGTTCAGGGTTTGCCTACAGGCTCAGAAAGTATGCCTTTGAGGGTACAATACTAGAATCGTTTTGATGGATTTTGGCTTAGCCTCTACGCAGAAAGCTTGTCGCGGAACAACGGCACCACAGGCCTGAAAGGGTTTTGAAGGCGCGAAGGTACTCTTGGGAAGGGGCTGCTGATGGCTGAGTTGAGTGTCCAAGGCTTAACCCTTGCATAGCAGATGCATCTTGATGCGTTGAGACCCTGGACTTGTAAACGAGTTCACTTTGACTCCAGGGTCAACCTCAACCCTGCTGCCCAAACCGCCAAGGAAAACCAATCGGGAAACTTGTATACTCGTACGTACCTTAAAATGTCATGGCTATAGGCCCCAAACCCTCAACCCCAATCTAAGGGTAGTTATATCGGCGCTTAAGAACACCGTAAACCCTGAACCCTGAACCCTAAACCCCAAACCCTAAACCCTAAACCCCAAACCCTAAACCCTAATCCCTAAACCCTCAACCCTAAACCCTAAACCCGAAGAGGCGCCTGGCTGCCGGCAGCTGCAGCAACCGCCGCTGCCGCCCCTGCTGCCTCGGAGACCTGCGCGGTCTGGAGTGTCGCCGCCTGCTTGCGGCTGATTAGGGTTTAGGGTTTAGGGTTTAGGGTTTAGGGTTTGGGGTTTGGGGTTTGGGGTTTAGGGCTTCGAGCTTAGGGTTTAGGGTTTAGGGTTTAGGGTCCAGGGTTTGGGGTTTGGGGTTTTGGGGTTTGGGGCTGGGGGTTTGGGGTTTGGGGCTTGGGGTTTAGGGTTTAGGGTTTAAGGTTTGGGGCTTAGGGTTTAGGGTTCAGCCCAGACTAGGCCCCTTATTCCCTTTTTTGGGGGGCTCCCCTTTTTTCCTAGGTTACTCTTGGGTCTAGTTTCCAAGGGTAGCTTCATGGGCCCTTGATATGGTCCCTTACAGGTTTTGAGAAGTATGGGCCCCTTGGCTTGAAGAGGGTATTTAAGGGGTAGATACGTCTGAGGGTATTTGAGCGGTATAGAAGGGGTATATAAGTCTGAGGGCATTTGAGGGTATAGAAGGGGTAGATACGTCTGAGGGTACTTTAAGGGGTATATAAGGGGTATATACGTCTGAGGGTATTTGAGGGGTATATAAGGGGTATATAAGTCTGAGGGTATATAAGGGGTATTTAAGTCTGAGGGTATTGAGGGGTATATAAGTCGCCTGAAAGAGGTTCCTGCATAGGCGCTTTTTTGCGCCCAAGTATATCGCAGAATATACGTGTCCCTAAACCCTAAACCGTAAACCGTATACTTATATATACATATATGCATATATACATTTCAGAAAAAGGTGCAGTGAGCCTAAGGCCTGCACGAAGACAACGACGCTTGGCAACCTCGAGCTTGTCAAGGGGGACCTCCCCCCTCTCCTTTGGGTTCAGGGTTTAGGGGTTCGGGTTCAGGGTTTAGGGTTTTGAGATTGCGCACATTGCCCACAACAAGCGGCGTTGCGGCTTAGGTGAGGTGCCATGCTGCCAGCACCAACGCTAAATCCTAGGGCTCTGGCGTCTTGGACGCGTCAGCCCAAAGACCTCTACACACTAATTACCCAAAGGCTCGAATGTAGTTCCTTTTTGGGTTAGTTATAGGGAATACTAGTATACTACCCCAAAAAGGTACTACATCATAGGAGCCTTTGGGTATATACAGGCTTGAAAGCCGGGGGGGGGGGGGGGGGGGCAGAAAAAACTCCATGGTCAATCATTCTAGGGGAAAGGGATGGGGGCGGGGGGGGGGGGGTTTGGGGGTTTGGCCGTATCCCAACAAGTACCGGTGTCTTGAGGAAAATCTGCAGGTTATTTGAGAATCCCATTAAAGGGTTTCCATAGTCAAAACCTGCCAAAACTGTGGGTTTTCTGATCTTGATTTCATGCTCACACCGCTCGCGCCTACACCAGGACGACTTCTTGCTGACGGACCCTGGCCTGCCTCGAGATTCCATTTGGGTTGCATACAGCCATAATTGAAATACGTACTAAAAATGGAGAAGCATGCTTTCCCCATTATTCATGCCCTGAACAGCCTCAACCATATGATGCATTGTTTAAGTCGAGTCCGATCTACGGCCTACGGCCACGGTAAACATCGCAGTCATGATCACCATGATGTGCCATTCGCGTTGCGGAATCGAGAGTGGTTTCGGACCAAGGGCCTCTCATGTTATAGGGTTCTGAGGGGAGGGGGGTTCATGGGGGGTGGGTCCCTAGATAACCTTAGGGAAGCTTAGGGAATTAAGAACCCTATCATGGCAGTTGAGTTTGAGTTTTGGCGGAAGGCTGATGGGGCCATGACCCGGTGCCAGGACTCGGACGAGTCGACCACCGGCGGCGGTGAGGACTGGGGCCGTGAAGCCAACACGGAGGGTTTAGGACGCCAGGAGATCAAGAATGATGTTCCCACAGCGCCCACCCTTAACTCATAAGGAATATATAAGGATCCCTTACTCTATACCACCCTAAACCCTAAACCCTAAACCAGTAAGGGGGTATTTGGGCTCGTTGGGTTTCAAGCATGCCACGCAGGACAACGCCTCAGAGTCGGAGGACACCCCCACCTTCAGATCTCAAGGCGCCTTTCGGCTGAAGCTGCCCGCCAGGACTTCGGGTTTAGGGTTTAGGGTTTAGGGTTTAGGGTTTAGGGTTTAGGGTTTAGGGTTTAGGGTTTAGGGTGTAGGGTGTAGGGTGTAGGGTTTAGGGTTTTAAGGTTATTCTGGGGACCCCTTGAACTCCCAAGTGTATGCTACGCAGGTACATGGACCCCAAGAGAGTGGTCAAGCATCCCAGCCAGTTGCCTAAACCCTCAACCCTAAACCTTAAGCCCTAAGCCCCAAGCCCTAAGCCCTAAACCCCAAACCCCAAACCCTAAACCCTAAACCCTAAACCCTAAACCCTAACCTGTCCATGGCCCTGAGCAGGCTGTGCTTCGAAATGTGGTGCCGCCGCTGCTTCTGAGTGCGAGAATTACCGACCCCGAGCTGCACGCAAGGAGTTGACCCTAAACCCTAAACCCGAAACCCTAAACCCTAAACCCTAAACCCTAAACTTAAACCACTCTAAACCCGAATTCTGTTTCGCAGGCATGGTTCTCGCATTCTTTGCCTGGTAGCCAGGTGGTGCCCTTTTTCCCTTTTTTGGGGGTTCAAGGTTCCCTTATAAAGTAACCAACCCAACAAACAGGGTGCCCGTATTATAATATGGTTACTGGGCTGCTAAGTTCGGCATCATGTGGGAAGTCCCGACACGGAGGCATCTTCGTGCACAGTGCATGACTCAAGGCCTAAGCCCTAAACCCTAAACCCTAAACCCTACACCCTAAACCTCAATTTCAACCCTAAACCCTAATTCCTAAGCCCTAAACCCTAAACCGTGGCTCACATTACGCCCAGTAGCCACATCGAAGGGCAATGGCCGCTGCAGATGTTATGCACTGGCGCCCATGCTACTGTACCTAGGATGCCCAGTAGTGCCCTTATTCCCTTTTTTGGGTGGGTTTAGGTTCCCTTCTAAACACCTGTAAGCGTAAAAGGGCACTCTTTTTCATCCTAGGTTGCTGGGCAACCTAGGTACTGTACTGCTGCCCCCGATGTACCCAGTACCGGCCACCCTTCACCTTTTAAACCTTAAACCCTAGGTTTAGAAAAAAAAGAAAACGGGTTTAGGGTTTAGGGTTTAGGGTTTAGGGTTTAGGGTTTAGGGTTTAGGGTTTAGGATCCTTGTTCAACAAGTCTACAATTTTTACGCGGGCCGCTGAAAGCCTCACCATCCGATTTCCCAAGTAAGGCCTTACATCTACCCTAAACCGTAAACCCTAAACCCTAAACCCTAATTCCTAAACGTACTCAAGAATCCCTATTATAAACCCTAAACCCTAAACCCTATTGGGCCTTACATCTGATTGCCCTACTTTGGGATTTTTCAGCCAACAGCTCCTACTTGCCAGGCCCCAAAAGTCCTCACCCTCATCTCTATCCTTCCATCCGCGGCAAGATTCCCAAAAGCTCAGCACCCAAAGAGCCCAGTACCCTTAATGAAGGACCGTACCTTAATCACAGGGATCCCTAGCGCATGACGTACCCTTAGGCTCTGAATAGCCCACAAACCTTATATAAGGCCTGTGGGCCCCGAAAGCCCTAAAATAGGGTGAAGGTCTATTCCTTACTTAAGGCGTCTCCCTAAACCCCAAACCCTAAACCCTAAACCCTAAACCCTAAACCCTAAACCCTAAACCCTAAACCCTAAACCCTAAACCCTAAACCCCTTGGGCTCTTTTGGCAAGGCTGCGCTGCGTGCTGCGCAGCCCTAAACGTCGGCCGGAGGCGCTGTGAGGTGCATGGCGTCGCGGCCTTCTCAAGCTGCAGGACCCTCTACTTGGAGGTTTAGGGTTTAGGGTTTAGGGTTTAGGGTTTAGGGTTTAGGGTTTAGGGTTTAGGGTTTAGGGTTTAGGGTTTAGGGTTTAGGGTTTAGGGAGATTGCGCCAGCTTCAGTCCTGGTCGGAAAAAAGGGTAGTTATAACCCTAATTTTTCCTGTACTTATAAGCCCCACGAGTCCTCCAAGTAGGTTATAAGTTAGACTTATAGCTGTGGTTATGAGTACACATGAACCTCCAAGTATGCTGGCTCCAATGCTACCTTTATGTGCTACCTTTCCGTCATTATTTCGAACTTCAGGTCCGAACACTACAGTTGGGGGATTCCCAAAGAAAGAGACCAAGACTCCTTGACCATGGATTGTACCTTGAGTCTCAAGGATCTCTTTACAAGATAAGGTTTCTTCCCCTAAACCCTAAACCCTAAACCCTACACAAATAGATTGCTTAATGAAGGGGTATTTGGCCCTTGAGTGGTTGTGAGACCAGATCTTGCGGTGGGCTGAGCGTACATCAAAGGTTTCTCGATGTTTTTCGGGTTGTTGCTGGCGACTGGTGTGTAGCTGCGCATGTCCACATAGAACTGTCTACATGCAACTGCACGTGTGTACATCTCTATGTGCAGTTCCTTCTTGCCCCCCCCCCCCCCCCCCCGAGCAGGTACCCCTGTGTTTTGGGGTACTTCGTTTTCTGTAAGCTTAGTTTTTCCCTGAGCCCTAATAAATAAACCTACAAAGCTAGGTGCCCCTCCCCCCCCCCCCCCCCCCCCCCCAAACCCTAAACCCCCAAACCCTAAACCCCCAAACCCTAAACCCCCAAACCCTAAACCCCCAAACCCTAAACCCTAAACCCTAAACCCTAAACCCTAAACCCTAAACCCTAAACCCTAAACCCTAAACCGTTGCAGGAACATGGCGTGCAGCAGCGAAGCCGACAGCAGCTGCAGCAACAGGTGCCTCTTGTGGATCTCAAGCCGAAAATTCCGGCCTTGTGGTTTCAGACGTTAAGGTTTGGGGTTTGGGGTTTGGGGTTTAGGGTTTAGGGTTTAGAGCTTAGGATTTAGGGTTTAGGGTTTAGAGCTTAGGATTTAAATAGGGTTTAGGGTTTAGGGTATGGGGTTCAGGGGGTTTGTGGAACTGGTTCAATAAGGGATTCCGAAGCTGTGAAGCCCTAAGCCCAAGACGGGCTGGAAATCTTGCACCCCAGCGACAGCTGAGTCCGGCAGCATTGAGACCATGCATGGGAATATTATAATGGTTTAGGGTTTAGGATTCAGGGTTTAGGGTTTAGGGTTAAGGGTTTTCGGGTTGAGGGTTTAGGGTTGGGCACTGCAGGGAGGGGCTGGGCTCTCCAGGGACACTCTGAGACTCCGGGGTTGGGCACTCCCGCGAGACTGGCACAGGGACACTTTGGGGTTGGGCACTCCAGGGAGATTCTGGGGTTGGGCACTCCGGGAGACTCTGGGGCTGGGGTTCCGGGAACATTCTGGGGCTGGGCACTCCGGGGACACTTTGGGTTGGGCCTGGCAGGGCCAGCCTTCCAGTGCCCAACTAATTTCACTGCCTTCCACCAGATAAAAGAAGTATTACATCAACCGACCGTTTTTTGTTCTTTCTGTTAAGTGCTTCCAGCTCACGAAGGCATACTCTTGTTGACTTTTTCAAAGAGCCCAATACCCCTTCGTCGAGGAACATGCCCTAAATCAGATGAAGGATCCCTACACAAATTGACGCATTTTCCTGAATCAAGGGGTGTTGGGCTCTTCGGGAATCTAGGTGCTGTGCCGAACATTGCGGCCGACTTCCTCGAAGCGTTGCGTGTGCCCTTCCAGGGAACTTGTAAGGACGACTGTCATCCTGGTTGCTTAGGGTTTAGGAGGCTGGGAATTCTTTGGTAGAAACAAGTTCTCTCAAGCCCAAAAACCCGACACCCTGCACCAAGAAATCGTTCAACACTTGCAGCCCTCAAGCCCTACCACACAAACCCTAAACCTCAAGCCCTAAACCCTAAACCCAACAGCCAAGATGACGCGAAACCAGTCCGAAACAGACTTGCGGGGCTACGGCCGCAGCTGCCACTCAAACAACGCTGAGGAACAAGGCAGGGTTTCCTATAGAGCTACTTGGGGGTTCATGGTACTTATTAACCAATGATAACCGTACGCCCACTTAAACGCCCCTTAAGTGCCCTAATATGGTTATAAGTGCAGTTACAAGTACTCTTCTAAGTGGTGAATAAGTACCATGAACCTCCAAGTACCTTCATCATGCCCCCAACCCTAAGGATTCATGTACTTATTGTATATGGGTAAACCCTAAACCTAAAACGAAGCGGGGGAAGGGCGATGCACATTATCAAGCAGCAATCAAGGGCTGCAGGCCTCAGGATCTTTGTGGAAGATGGGGGCTCCACAGGTACTCTCCACGGCATCACCCAGTCCGAGCTACAAGGCCTCAAGCGTCGGCCGACCAGTGACCAGTCAGATGATGCCTTTGTGGTACTTTACTGTAACTTTAGATCCTTACCTTTTTTGGGCGGGTTTCTTATTAAGGCAGCTAAAAATTTAATTTACAGCTACCCTCCTGAGTGCAGCTAAGATGCAGTCTGCAGTTTTTCAGAGATCAGGGTTCTTGCTAGCCCAGGGGTACCCTTTTCCCTTTTTTGGGGTTCAAGGTTCCCTGAAAAAGTAACCGACCGACAAAAGGGTACCCTTATTATAATATGGTTACTGGGCTACAAAGGGTTGGTCTAGGTAACAGGGAGTTGGCAGGCATATCGTTGAGGCGGGGTGCGCGTGCCACTGTAGCCCTCCAACCCTGCGTCCTCAACAAGTTTGCCCTCGTCACATCTGCCCCCCCCCCCCCCCCCCCCCCCCAATGCTGCCTGAGACCCTGAACCCCAAACCCTAAACCCCATAAGCCCCTATAAGCCCTATAAACCTTATAAGCCGCTATAAACCCTGTAAACCCCTACAAGCCCCTATAAGCCATTATAAACCTTATAAGCCCCTATAAACCCCACTATAAACCCTATAAACCCTAAACCCTATAAACCCTATAAGCCCTATAAACCCTATAAACCTTATAAGCCCCTATAAACCCCATAAACCCTATAAACCCTATAAACCCC
Organism: Symbiodinium natans; assembly: GCA_905221605.1. Lineage (NCBI taxonomy): Eukaryota > Dinophyceae > Suessiales > Symbiodiniaceae > Symbiodinium > Symbiodinium natans. The sequence goes on from CAJNDS010001469.1 coordinate 629,976, forward strand.
TACAAGCCCCTATAAGCCCCTATAAACCCTATAAACCCTATAAGCCCCTATAAACCCTATACACCCCTGTAAACCCCTATAAACCCTATAAACCCTATAAACCCCCTATAAACCCTAGAAACCCTATAAACCCCATAAGCCCTATAAACCCTATAAGCCCTATAATTCCCATAAACCCTATAAACCCTATAAGCCCCTATAAACCCTATAAGCCCCTATAAGCCCCTATAAACCCTATAAGCCCCTATAAACCCTATAAGCCCCTATAAACCCTGTAAACCCCTACAAGCCCCTATAAGCCCCTATAAACCCTATAAGCCCTCATAAACCCTATAAGCCCCTATAAACCCTATAAGCCCCTATAAACCCTGTAAGCCCCTATAAACCCCATAAACCCCCTATAAACCCTAGAAACACTATAAACCCTATAAACCCTAAAACCCTAAACCCTATAAACCCTATAAGCCCCTATAAACCCTATAAGCCCCTATAAGCCCCTATAAACCCTATAAACACTATAAATCCTACAATCCCTATAAACCCTATAAGCCCCTATCAACCCTGAGACCAGACGCTCTACGGCTGGCAGGTTGCGCATCAGTTCGCTGTAAGTTCGTGCAGGGTTTCATGGGTGCATGTATCTGCAGCTCCAAATAGTTTCTTGCTTGGGCACCTACAACTACTGCTAGAATGTTTCTTCTTTGATCAGGAACTACGATTGGGGCATCGAAACCGCAAACCCTCCACCCTGAACCGTCCTAACTGCTGTGTAAATGGGGTCAGCTATGCAGGATAAACCCTAAACCCTAAACCCTGACCCTAAACCCTAAACCCTAAACCCTAAACCCTAAACCCTAAACCCTAAACCCTTACTCGCAGCCAATGCTCACTTAGGCTCCTCCGCGCGATCGGGGGCGCAATGCCGATTCGGGAGCTGCGCAAGCCAGGCTGGAACGCCACTGAATCGGTTTAGGGTTTAGGGTTTAGTGTTTACGGTTTAGGGTTTAGGGTTTAGGGTTTAGGGTTCAGGGTTCAGGGTTCAGGGTTTAGGGTTTAGGGTTTAATCCCTGCGGAGTGGTTCGTCCAGCTATGCGGGTGCCAAAAAACCCCTTCAACCCTAAACCACAGCTATTATCTCAAGGGCCCTTTATTTATACCCGTTAAATGAGGAACAGTAATTAAAGCGTATTAAGGATCCCTTAATGATTTAAGGTACATGGTTCTTAGCCAAAGGGGTATACAGGGCTCTCTGGGTAGCCGCCAGACAGCCCCAAAAACCCTGTAAGGAACACGCCCCCACTGTTATGAACTTTAGAGGGTTTAGGGTTTAGGGTTTAGGGAGGGTTCCGAATTCTGAATTACGAGGTATATTGCTCAGCAAAAAGGGGTGTTGGGCTCCCAAATCTCACAGCAGATGATCTGGCGGTTTAGGGTTTTAGGGTTTAGGGTTTAGGGTTTTAGGGTTTCAGGTGCCTGGGTGCAAAAGGGTTTGGGGTTTAGGGTTTTAGGGTTTAGGGTTTAGGGTCAGGGGTTTGGTCTGTCAGGTGATGAGCAGCTGCAGAAACCAGTGCTGCCGGAGCCACTGCCCCCAGCTGCCACAGGGCTTGCCGTGCCCCTTGCATCGGACACCTGGCTTCCCCTTCCCCTTCTCCCTGCTTTTCTTTTGTGTAGGGTTTAGGGTTTAGGGTTTAGGGTTTAGGGTTTAGGGTTTAGGGTTTAGGGTTTAGGGTTTAGGGTTTAAATTAGGGTTTAGGGTTTAGGGTGGCCCTGAATTCACCACCCAGTGCGTGGTCAGCAGACCTTGCAAACACCAAGCCCTAGACCTCTAATTCGCTGATACTTTTTTGTGCCACAACTGCAGAACCATCGGCCACCGGCGGCACACATTTTTGAGAGGGTAATGCGAGGGTGGTGAGAGGGTACTTCGTTCGAGATTTTCGAAGAGGCGATGGCCCTGGCAAAAGCCTGCCTGGAGCAACTAAGGAAGCTGCACAAGGAGGCACACGCACCACGGCTGCAAGGTCCTACGAGGCTGGAGCATCCTACCAGGGTTTAGGCTTGGTAGCCAAGTGGTACCCTTTTCCCTTTTCGGGGTTCAAGGTTCCCTATAAAGCAACCAACCCAAGAAAGGGCGCCCTTATTGTAATATGGTCACTGGGCTACTAAGTAGGGTTTAGGGTTGAGGGTTTAGGGTTTAGGGTTTAGGGTTTAGGCTTGCGAACAGACTATTGCAGCCTAAAGCAAACCATCTGCAACAAATCCGAAACAACGGAGTCTCGCAATCTGCAGCTCCTTCGAAAACTTCATGTTTGCCTTTGTCCTGGCTCCCGGGCTCCCAGAACAAGAGTGATGGTGTAGGGTTTAGGGTCGCTGATAGAGCCCCCAAGGCCTTAAAGTCCTCCTTCTGCATGTGGCGGCAAGGGAAAGTCCACAGGACAATTACGCATAATGACTTCAGGTTCATGGGCAGCGTTACACGGTGTAACTCTAGTTACTCTATGTGAGAATCTATATATATATATATATATATAGTGTGTATTCTATAGTCATATCTGGCTATTACTTTACATAACTTGAGGATACTTATACAAACCTACCTATATATCTAGTCCTATGAGCCATGTCTCATGCTATGACTAGCCCAGAGTGTCCAATACCCCTTAATTTCAGAATGTACCTTCCATCATATTAAAGCCTATCTGCAGGCTCTAACGTAGTTTTTTTCATTTTTTCATTTATGTTCGTGATTTGTAAGGGGATTCGACTATACTACCCAAGCGGCACTACATAGGTGCATGGGCCTGTAGTATGGTCCCTTACCTCTTAAAAGGGTGCTGAATTATGGGCCCCTAGGCTAGATCAGTGTTAGGGATCCTTTTTACTTTTTGGGTTATGGGCTTTCTTATAAAAAGGATCTTTTTTCTTCCCAGGGGAACAGGGATTAAGTAGGTTGCTACAGGGTATACAAGGGGTATATAAAGGGTCCCCTTCTAGGGGCCCATGTTGAGGAACCATGAAACTACCCCTAACCCTAAGCCCTTAGAAGGGCCCACACTAAGGGAACCCTAAACCCTAGATCCTAAACCCTAAACCCTAAACCCTAAACCCTAAACCACCCTAAGATTAGGTTTTTTTTCCGGTCTCTCTGGGTGCAAATGGTGCTTAGGAGCCCTGGACAGACCCCCAAGTTGACACCTCGACTGCGGGGCCTCAGTTACTAATTACTTAAGAACTCCCCCCCCCCCCCCCCCCACCAAAAAAAGGATGAATGAATAGATATATACATATATATATATAGATATATAGTTCGAATAGTAATAAGAATACTACGACGACTACTACTGCTAATAATAATCATAATAGAAAGTATAATTGCCAATAAGAATACTAATAAGAATACCACAGTAATAAATAAACATATCCTTCCTTGCAAGGGCAATATAGGGCAATAAAAGAATTATTAATATATGTTTGGGGTGGGTCCTTTTTTGGGGCAATTGAATTGCCATTCACATTTTTTGTGTCGTTTGGAGCAGTCAAGGAAGCAGCGCCGCCGAGCAACTCCCGGACGTTGTGTCTCCCGGCTGACAACGTCGCTGCTGGTTAGGGTTTAGGGTTTGGGGTTTAGGGTGTAGGGTTTAGGGTTTAGGGTTTAGGGTGTAGGGTTTAGGGTTTAGGGTCTTCCCGCGTCTCAAGAAGTCTTCAGCAGTAGGGTTTTCATGTCACCATTGTGTGGCGGGTGTGGGCCCGCCTGGAAGCTCCGAATAAGTCCAAAATCCTCTAAACCCTAAACCCTAAACCCTGAACCCTAAACCCTAAACCCTAAACCCTAAACCCTGAACCCTAAACAGCAATGGCTCCTGGCCAGGGAGCGCGCTTCTCGCGAGACTATGCGGCCGTTGCCCCGTGCGACGGAAGCAGTGCTGACGATGGCCATGAGAAGAGATGCTTGTGGCGCCCTGTTGCAGGAGATTGTGCGGTAGAGCTTGTATATTGTAGTTTGGAGAACTCTAGGCCCTAAACCCCAAACCCCTAAACCCTAAAGACTCGTCTGGGCACGCGAGGGTGTTTGGGATGGTTGCTCTTGGCCCAACGCTTTGCCCTTCAAGGTGCTTCGCGCAATCTTTCCTCGGCCGAACGCTGCAAGAACAAAAAGTATTCTTGGTGGCCCAGTGGTACCCTTTTCCCTTTCTTTGGTTCCAGGTTCCCTTACAAAGAAACCAACCCAAAAAAGGGTGCCATTATGATAATGTGGTCACTGGGCTACCAAGTATTGCAAATCTGCATTTGGCTTGCTTGTGCTGATGGAAATGCGTAACTAGCTCACTCGGAGCATGTTTCCGTGTGACAGGGTTATGCGGCTTATGCGGTCTGAGCGTGTTCGGGGGTTGGAAGTACTATAGTTGATGTGTCTTGGCTGTCTCGGAGAGGCAGCAGGGTTTTAGTTGGAGGCTTTGAGCTCTTTGGGCATTTCCGAGGCTACCCCTAATATACCTCAAGTATTTTCTTATCCTATTGTAGGAACCCAAAAAGCGTACCCCTATTTTCGGAGACCCCATTTGACGACGGCTTGCATCTTCACGGGTTTGAAATAACAATTCTCACGAGTTCCCCTAAACCCTAAACATCCCTAAACCCTAAACCCTGAATCCTATTTCTCCAGCGCTTGCCTTTCAAGGCGAATGAAGTGAGCAATTACTGAGGCAACGCGGTGCCCCTCCGCAGAAGAAGCCCCCCCCCCCCCCCCAACCCGGACCCGCATGGCGCCCTAGCAGCGTGTGCTCTGTAGGTTCTTAGGGTATGTAGGCCTCATATGGGTGTTCGGTGTTGAGGCTAAGACCCATATCCCGAAATCGAAATCTATGTCCAGGTGATGGCCATGTGACCTGTTCTATTTCATGCTTCTTGTTTGGGCCGGCCTTGTGATAGCTAGGAACAACTACCAGGCACCGACCCTACCAGCACAAGTTCCAATCAGTGCTAGCTTGGAACCCAGAAGATTTGACACAACAGTGTTCAAGGGTTTGCAGGTTATAGGGTTGCGTAGACTCCTCCTTATCATGAGTTTCAACATTTTGAAAGTGCAGGGTTTGTACGGTTTACATGGTTTATATTAAGGGTTTATAGTAGGCTTATGAAGTCCCGGCACGTCTTTTGCCAGGGCAAGCGGTCCGCGGCGAGTGCTCCGACCAGCTTTTGGGTTGGGTTGAGTGGTGGCCGGATCTGGGGAGCTTAAGGGGTCGAAGGAGGGACCCCCTAGAAGGGATCCTTAGCCTTCTTTCCCCAAAAATATTCCCCGAACATATACCCTTATAGTCCGCATAGACCTAAGTAGCCCTAAACCCTAAACCCTAAACCCTAAACCCTAAACCCCAGGTACCTTTTTCAGGGTCTCTCCTTTAGTCCCTTGAGAAGCGCGCTGGAGGGCTCTATTTCTTTAGGCCCACAGTCCACCTTGGTAGCCCAGCGGTACCCTATTCCTTTTTTTTTTGTTTTTTGTTTAGGTTTAGGGTTTAGGGTTTAGGGTTTAGGGTTTAGGGTTCAAGGTTCCCTTTAGAAAGTGACCAACCTGAAAAAAGGGGTACCCTTGTTTTAAATATGGTTGCTAGGCTACCAAGCCAATACCCCCTAATTAAAGAATAGACCTTGAGTCATGCAGAGGGACCCTTAGTATGATTAGAGGGAGTAACCCTAAACCCTAAACCCTATAAATTCCTTAATGAAGAGTCGTGGGCTCTTTGGAGGGCTTTGGATGTTCCATGGGACTTCGGACTTCTGGGGCAGCGCCCCACTCTCCCAGGGCGACCGAGCCCCTCAACCGGGTTTAGGGTTTAGGGTTTATGGGGTCTAGGGTTTATAGGGTTTAGGGTTTAGGGTTACCCTGCGCCTCCTCCCTCCACCCAACACCTTGACCATGGCACCCCCAAAAGGCAGAGGTGGACGGCTGGGGGTACCCAAAGAGCCCTCGAAAGCCTAAACCCTAAACCCTAAACCCCTAAACCCCTAAAACCCTAAACCCCTAAACCCCTAAACCCCGTAAAAATCTAAGGCATATTCCTTAATTGGGCGGGGTATTGGGCTCTGGGGGTTCCTGTGGGTACTTATAAGTAGGGTTATGAGTAGGTTTAACCATGGTCATAGCCTTACTCAGGGCTCAGAACACCCCACTTATAATAAGTACCTATGGACCTTCAAGCAGCAGCTCTGCTTTACGGGTTTCGGGTTTAGAGATAGAGAGAGGGTTTAGGTTTTAGCAACCCTAAACCCTAAACCCTAAACCCTAAACCCTAAACCCTAAACCCCACACCCGTGTGTGTCTGTGTGTGCTGGCTGTGGGCTCAAGTCTATGGAGAGCACATGACAGGCTTCCACCTCTATCTTGCATTTAGGGTTTAGGGTTTAGGGTTTATAGGGTTTAGGGTTTAGGGTTTGTTCAACTCTTAAGAACCCACGTTTCTTGGCGACAGGTATTGTGTCGCTTGTGGCAGAACCTTATCTGAGGGGTTTATTCAACAACAACTGCAAAACATAGGCAGGCTTGGGGTTCTGAAGGCCATCCTAGTTTCTTGTCATCTTATCATGGGACACCTTACAATTTAGGGTTAGGGTATCCTCCCCGTGGCCTGGCCTAGAGTAATCTTATGACTTCTGGCATCTTCTTACCCTTGAAATAGGGATAGACGTGCCATAGCTTTTTGGCCGGTTACTCCTAGGTCCTAGGTGACAGGAATAAGGAGATCTGCAGCATGGAGGGGGAGCGCGCGGCCTTTAAAGCGAAAGCTGCACAACGCACCCGGCACGCCCAGGCATTTCTGGTCTAGGGTTTCATGAGGACTCAGTGGACAAGCTGGGGGTTTAGGGTTTAAGGTTTAGGGTAATCATGGGATTTGCGAAATTCGGGGGTACCTTCTTGGGGTCCTCATTGTAAGGAATCCTACTATTTGGGGTCCATATTAGGGGTCTCTCATTCTCGTAAACTCCCAGCTGGGGATGATTTGCGCTAAGCAACTCATCATTGTGATCTCAATCTTGGTAGCCCAGTGGTGCTCGTTCCCTCTTTTTGTTCAACGTCCTCTTGTAAAGCAACCAACCCCAAAAAGGGTGCCTTTATTTCAATATGGTTCCTGGGCTACCAAGGTAAATTATTAAAGGCCACTGTGGGCCATATACATGTTCGGGTTCACGCAGTCCACGCGTTTATCTTTTCAGGGTCAGGGGATCGGCAGATGGAGCCTCTAGGTAGGCCCCCAATGCAGTACCTTTATTTACGCATAGCAGATGCTGAGAAAGCAGAACAACGAAGCTGCACAGATGAATCGAGCGTAATTGCATTCCATCCTTTAGGAAGCAGGTTTCAAGTCGCTGCATGATTCTGAGCCAGCAGAGACCGGCTAGATCCAGCTATCTCGACCGCACCTGCCCCACCTCGGATAGAACTGGCGACCGATGGAGGGTTTTGCGCGGGCGCAGAGGTTGCAAGGAAGAGTGTCCCTAAACTCAAGAAACCCCTAAGTCCTCAACCCTAACTCCCTAAACCCTAGCGTTGGCGTGCCAAACCCTACACTGAAAGAAACACCAGGTCCCTAAACCTAAAGCCTAAGCCCATGCTCCCAAACCCCTGAACGCTTCCCTACTGTAGTGTAGTCTCCTCTTGGAAAGGATGCTTGTATTTTGACTGGGGTACTGGCATTTCGGGTCTAGGGTGTGAGACCTGGATGTAAAAAAGGATTTAGGGTGTAGGTAAAAAAAAACTGGCCGGGAGTTTTTGGTTGTTGTCGCCGAGAGGCTTATTCTCAATCCCTTTGCTTGTGCCTTCCATGCTTATCCCTAACGGTTTGACCCTTAAACAAGGCTTTAGGGCTTAGGCCTACTGCAGGCAGTCCAAGAAACTCGCCAAATACCCCTGAATTGGTTTCGGGTTCAGGGCTTACGGTATTGCTCCTAAAGCGCCCAATACCCCTTATTTAAGGAACATTCCTCAAATCATAATTATTAAGGACCCCTTTGTGTGATTTTAGGCATGTCCTTTAATTAAGGAGTAGAGCTTAGGGTTTAGGGTTTAGGGTTTAGGGTTTAGGGTTTAGGGTTTAGGGTTTAGGGTCTCTGGGAAGGCGGTGGCTTCACTGGGATGGGGGCCTCGGCTGGTCGAGCGGCTCTTCACTGACAGATCGGAGACGTGGCTCCATTCCCTCGGGTGCTGTGTCCAGGGTCTGGGGGTATGGGGTTGCAGGGTTCAGGGTTCAGGGTTTAGGGTTTAGGGTTCCGGGTTTAGGGTTTAGGGTTTAGGGTTTGTGAGCTTAGGGTTTAGGGTTTGTGAGCTTAGGGTTTGTAGGACTGTGGGCTCACCGTAGTTCCTCGACAGGGATGGCCCGGGCTGCTCGCGGAGTGAGCTCAAGGTCCTCTCATCAGAACCCTAAACCCTAAACCCTAAACCCTAAACCCTAAACCCTAACCCCAAACCCTTTTGGGTTCAAAGGGGCTTAGAAGGGAACCTGAGGCCTAAAAACCTGAGAAGAAGGGCCTACAGTGAGTCCTACTTGGAGGTTCCGGGTATGCCCCCGAAGATATCTTCGGAGTTTAAAGGTAGACTTCGAATTGGGGGCAATAAGTACCCATGAACCTCCAAGTGACCCATGTCTGACCAAGAAGGCTAGGATTTAGGGTTTAAGGTCGGGGGCTCGGGGTTTAAGGCTTAAGGGTTTAGGGTTTAGGGTTTAGGGTTCAGGGTTCAGGGTTTAGGGTTCTAGGCTTAAACCCTCGATGGCACGAACTTGTCTTCGGGCCTTTTATCGGCCTGATCCCAGCCCTGGCTCCAGGAGTACACTACATGGCGGGTCCACCGCGCTGCGCGACGCTTCGTACGAGCAGCTGTTCCCTTTACTTTCATGTGCACCTTGGCCATAAGACTGCTAATATTAGGGGTCGGAATAGTTGCTAGCATTATTCCCTTCCGGTCCCTGTATATTGATACTACTTTCCAAGCCCCCCATTCTAATTTGTTTAGGTCCCTTTAGCAAAAATCCTGGGTTGTCCATTGTTGAGGCAACCGGTCCCAAACCCAAAGCATGGGTTTAGGGTTTAGGGTTTAGGGTTTAGGGTTTAGGGTTTAGGGTTTAGGGTTTAGGGTTTAGGGTTTAGGGTTTAGGGAAATCACCTTGCCTGCCTGTCCATGTGGGTTGCAATTTCCTTGAGGTCCTCCTCACGAAGTCTTCGCGATGCGCCCCCCCCCCCCCCCCTCCCCCCCTAAACGTCCGCAGGTGTCGTCAGGAGGGCCACCCAAAAACTCAAGAAGCCTAGGCTTCCGTATTGAAGGCCCGAAGCCCTAGACCCTAAACCCCAGGTTTTCAGGACAATCTCCGAGTCCCTGACCACGTGTCGGCTTCTGATAGAGAATGTCTAGCATGTAAGATTTTGGGGTTTGAGGGGAAAAGCCTGTTTGAAAAGGGACTCTTACTTTGGGGAGTTGCTTTGGCTTCTTGCGGTTGTTTTCGATGTCGATCCCAGTTCAATGCCTTCGGCCTTGAATGCACGGGCCTTCTGCAGGTATCCTCATGACGAGCTTGTACTTTCTGGACGGCAACATGATGCCAACAAGCCGCTCGTCCGAAATGGCCGTGCTTTTTTCTTGGTTTTTCACAGGACATCTGAGGCATCTGAGTCATCTGATCAGGTTTTTTCCTTGAGCCTGGATCTGATTGCTCTTCCTAACAGGGTTTAGGGTTTAGGGTTTTTTAGGGTTCAGGGTTCAGGGTTAAGGATTCCTGACAAGTCTTACCTTTGAGCATGGCTATCAGTCTGATGACACGGAGGCTTCGCGAGCTCAACTAAAATTAGGCTGCTGTCAGCAGCTGGGGGGGGCCGTTGTGGGCCCCTAAACCCTAAACCCAAAAGCACTTTGGGTTAGGAGCGTGCGTTTGTGCATGGGAGATCTGCCAGTCGCGCATCAAGTCAGCCAGAACTGAGGATATTTGTTGTCGTGCAGCCTCACGGCCAAATTCCTTTGATGGCGTTGGTTCGATTTTTGTGGGTTCGCTTCGGACCTTGTATGTGAAGAGAGCACTGACATCCATAAAAACACGTTCCTCACTAGCCGTGCTGTATCACAGCACTCAGCTGCCTGATGGCAGTTTACCACAATCCCCTTAAGAATCCACCAAAAAGGTTTAAACAAAAAATCAAGAACATCTTCCGCATACAAGATAGGGAAGGATTTGCTGCAGGAACCCCCAACATTAAAGCCAAAGAGAACAGAACAAATCCCTTAAAGGCCGTTGCAGCTGCAGTATGTTGTTTTTGTTGGGGTGTTCTCCCTTATACAAGCAGCTCGTTATGAACAGGGATTATATGGACTCCCTAAACACTACACCCTAAGCCCTAAACCCCTGTTAGTCCAAGGGGGGCACATCCCAAGCGTTTTTCTGTATTTTGTTTAGATCTCCGGCAGCCGATCTTCCACCTTGACAAAAATTTCAAAAAGGAGCCCCAGACGGCTCATTTCTACAGCGTGAGGGTTTGGGTTGGGGTTTAGGGCTTAGGATTTCGGGTTTCAGGTTTAGGGCCATGGGTTGTAGAAAGTAAGGAGTATCGTCGTGGCGGGCACACATTGCCAATGTTAAGGTTCATGTTAGGGTTTAGGGTCTCGGGCGTTGGGTTTATAAGCGGTATATCTGCATATCAGGGGCCTCCTTTTTGAGCGCCCATACTACGGGGCCATGCAACTATCCTGAGTGGTTTAGGCTTTTTTCTCAGTCCCTAAACCCTAAACCCTAAAGCTCTCATCGGCCAGGCGTCACGGCAGCGCAGTTCTTGGTAACACTCCAGATTGCACGGAGATGGATCTATGGCACGCCCGATGCTCAGCACTTCCGATCCCTAAACTAGGGTTTAGGGTTTAGGGTTTAGGGTTTAGGGTTGGGGGTTTGGGGTTTGGGGTTTAGGGTTTGGGGTTTAGGGGTTTAGGTGTTTAGGGGTGTAGGGTTTAGGGACGCTCACCCAAGCCTGGATGCAAAAAAAGGGTTTAGGGACGGGAATCATCCCTCTATTGCCCTTATAAGGAAGAATGTTTTTTTTATTTCCCTGGGTTCTTAAGCAACTAAACCCTAAACCCTAAACCCTAAACCCTAAATTTGTAGTGAATCGGAGCTTCAGCAGAAGGCTCACCCAACTGGCCTGAATTCTTACCAGCCGTCATGGAAGCTCTTTTGACATAGTAAGTAGGGTTGGGAAGGTGCGTTATGGGGATTATGAGAGGGTTTCTATAGCAGTTCTAAGCAGACTTACCAAGTCAAAAGAGCCGCCAAGTAACCCAATGCCCGAAAGAGCGGCACAGGTCTAGGAGCATCTTCATCCAGCTGGCCCTCTTCACGTTTCAGGAGCCGAGGGAGTACCCTAAACCATAAACCCTAAACCCTAAACCCTAAACCCAAAACCCTAAACCCTAAACCCCGTTTTATATTTTCCCTTATTGGGTCCAAGAAGATCCCTAAACCCTAAACCCTAAACTCTAACCCTAAACCCTAAACCCTAAACCCTAAACCCTAAACCCTAAACCCTAAACCCTAAACCCTAAACCCTAACCCTAAACCCCATTCAGGAATCCTAGAGTTTAGAAGCCCGTACCTTGAGCAGGCTACCGCTGGCTTGAATGTAGAACCAGACATGAACCAAACCGATGAACCCGCATCGTAGAACCTTAAAGCTCTAAACCCTGAGAGTTTACTAAGGATCCCTATGTAATTTGAGGTATATTCCCCTGAACCCTAAACCCAAACCCATAGATTCCTGATTTAATGGGTGCTTTGGGCCCTTTGGGTACCATGCGAGATTGGGTCTGAACTTGTAGTTTTTGTTTACGGTTTAGCATTTAGGGTTCACGGTTTAGGCGTTAAGGTTTGGCATATTTCTCATGGAGAAGCGGACTTGTGTGGAAATGTAGGGAAGGTAATTCGACATCCGGTGTCCTGAGTTCGCTGGAGAAGCGGACTTGTGTGGAAATGTAGGGAAGGTAATTCGACATCCGGTGTCCTGAGTTCGCTGAGGGGATGGTTTCCATCGCAAGCCTTCAAGGAATTGGGGTTCAGGGGTGCCTGTTGGGATTCTTCACCGCATTTTCCAAAGAAGAGCCCAACACCCGTAAATTAAGGAATATGCCTGAACTTATAAAACAGGCATCCTTGATGAATACTTTACAGGAATATTCCTAAACCCTAAACCATTTTCCGAGTAGGCAATTCTCCGATAACGTCCGTCAGGCATCCCTTCAGGCTTATTGCGCATACAGTCTATCGGAAGACTGAAGATAGTCATGCGAGGCTGCTAGGCAGAAACTCTAAACCCTAAACTCTAAAACCTAAACCCTAAACCCTAACCCTTAACAAAGGGGTATTGGGCTCTTTTTGGGGTTGATGGATGCATTGCGGACACTCCTCTCGCCTGAAGGAGATATTGCTCGCAGCAACTGCCGCTTCCATGGTTTCAGTACCTGGCCTGAACCTGTTGAGGGTTTAGGGTTTAGAGTTTAGAGTTTAGGGTTTAGGGTTTACTAAACCTGCATCTGTTGTGCCTGCCACAGGAGGTCTTTGAGCTTACGTTCCGGGATGCCCAATAGTATGGGCAACCTCAGCATTGCAGTTCAACTGCTCAAAGCCTGTCCAACTTCGCACCTGTTCCCGATTTCATGGGAATCTCTGAAAAAACCGTGCGAGAGGCCGAGAGGCACGGGTGCTCCCCCCCGCTCATCTCCGCATATGCCATAAGAAAGTCCTTCAAAGCATTTAGACCACGCTCCCCCACGTTTTGCAGTAGGGCGCTTTGCTGGCTTGAAAGCGACATCCTACAGCTCCGAGCCGTAGATCCTGAGATGATTCAAGCCCACTAAGGACTCGTCGCCGCACTTGTATTACATGAGCACGGCTTTGCCATGGCCGCTCGTCTGAAACCCCCGAAAAATGAATACATTCTTCCTTGCAGGGGTTATTCAGGGATTAATATCTTGTAATTTTATGGGGTGTTCTGAAGCACATGACAGTACAGGCCTCAAAATATCAGCTCTACAGTGAGCTACTCCTGCTCCCTGGGTGATCAGAACTAGTGAGAGGTTAGCGTTCACTGCGTGATGCAGCTCCAGCAAGAGCAACTTTAGGGCACAGGACAGGGGTGTTCGACATTGCTGAGTTTATGAGGGAACCCTAAACCCGAAACCACAGACCCCACAAATCCCAAACCCTAAAACCGAAACCACAAACCCTAAACCCACAGCCCTTCTTCGAACATCGCTAGACATGCAGCAGGCTCTGGGAGGTTCATGCTACTTCTTAGCCCAAGTCTAACTGCACTTACAGCCCACTTATAAGCCCCTTGAGTGCCCTAAACCCTAAACCCTAAACATGGTTACAATTGGGTTGTAAGGACAGTTTTTATTGGGTTGATAAGTACCATGAACCCTCCCAGCAGCAGTGCTGAGCTGCAGCAGGGTTTAGGGTTTAGGGCTTAGGTTTAAGTTTAGGGTTTAGGGTTTAGGGTTTAGTGTTTAGGGTTTAGGGTTTAGGGTTTAGGGTTGCCATGTAGGCACTGCCCAAGGCTCCCCAAAAACTCCGATGTGCAACGATCAGTAGCAAGATTATTTCAATATGAAGAATATTGTAGTTACGTGATCTATGATAGCAAGAATAAAATAACACCAATATGCCAACAATAAGAATACGAACAATCATACTAATAGATTGTACAACAATTGAAGATTAATCTGTTTCCATCATAACGTACCGGGCGTGTGCATGAGTCATGTGACGATGTACGTCCGGTATTCGGGAAACCCTAAACCCTAAACCCTTGCAGAGAGGTTGAGACCGCTCGCCTTCCCAAAGAGCGCTCCATACGCAGTAGGTTTTCAACCGCAGATCATCTTCAGGATCCCTGCATATAAACTCAGGTAAACTCCTTATTGAAGGGGTATACCCTTTTTATATAGGGATCCTTGCTATGATTTAGTCATTTTCCCGCAAATAAATGGGGATCGAGGCTCTTATGTCTTAGGGTTACGTCCCGATCACCTTGAAAGACGAAGCCAGTGGCTCCAGGTAGTCCAAGGAAAGCCCAGAGCATTAGCGTTTAGGGTTTGGGGTTTGGGGGTTAGGGTTTAGGGTTTAATCCAACAAACATATTCCGGGTTTGGGAGTACTATACTTTAATGCTTTTTCTAGTTCTGGGTTCCTATTATAGCTTCTTATCCCTAGAAAGTACATATTTGTTCCCAGGGTCTACTCCAAAGTAGGCTATTCATATATGGATATGAGAAGTTCTCAGATTATGTGTGTACATATATATATATATATATTATTTCTATACGATTAAATTATGTTATTCTGTCTTTAAATTCACATGTTAGTCGATTGTTAGTTTATTAGACTCTTATGCTAGCATTATTTTTCTGATTTTAAATCATATCGCGATTATATTCAGGAAATGTCATATTTCTGATTCTACTAGTGTGCAAATATATGAGTATAGTATCATAGTACCTGTGTATTCTCATAGGCTCCCCTACCCCGGTCCCCCCCCCCCCCCCCCCGCCCCCCATTAAGGCTATTTAGGGATAATTAAGCCTAATTGAGGTTTTTTTATGGAGGGAACCTAGGGGGGTAGTATAGAGGGGGGTTGTAGGGGAAACCCATGGTGTTATCTGCAGGCTCTTTCTTTTCGCCGTTCTCGGCCACATGCAGATAGGTTGGCTCTTGGCAGTGGACGCTTGCCTGCACTGCTTTGAAGCTCTTTTGACTTAGGGAGTAGGGTGTAGGGTATATAAGAGAGTTTCTTGGGGACACTAGTAGATGTACTAGCTTCCAAGTAACCCCCCCCCCCCTCCCCTCCGCCTCTGCTTTTGAGGTTTGTAGCTTGAGGATTTGTGTGTCATGTGGACGCAGAACTTTTGGAGCCCTTCCCCAACCAGGATGCCCAGTGGTGCCCTCATGCCCTCTTTTGTTTTGGGAGGGGGTTAGGTTCCCTTGCAAACCCCTCACAACAAAAGGGTGCCCTCCGCATACCCTTTCAGGCCATTCGCGACCGATACCCAGGATCATATTAAGCTATGATGCTCAGTAGTGCCCTTATCCCCTTTTTTGGGTGGGTTTAGGTTCCCTTCTAAACACCTGTAAGCAGAAAAGGGCACCCTTTTTTCATCCTAGGTTACTGGGCACCCTAGTAAGCCAAGGTGTGTCCCGTGCACTTCGGCTGCTGGCTGGCGTTCCACTCTGCCTTTCGGCTGCTTTTGGCAAGCATCCTCGGGTTCCCTTGCTCCCCTATACCCTAACTTACTTAGCCAATAGTTAAACTTTTTTTGGGTTTCCGTATTTAGTAGGAATAATGAAGTTTTTTTTTTTTTTTACCTTGGTTATTGGAGAAGAAAGCTAATCCCTGAACCCTGCGGGACATGTCTCCGACAGAAGTCAACCCGGCAGACAGAATCCTCAAGAGACCTTACACCCTTCACCCCAGCAATTTCATCTTTAGGCAGCACCCGAAAAGCCTTCTGTACCCCTTAGCTAAGGAATCGGATTTTCCATTAAGGGATCCCAAATATGAACATTTAAGGTGTACTCCTTAATGAAGGGCATAAAAAAGGGCTAAACCCTAAACCCTGAGCACTTAGTTGAACTTCCCACTCAAGGCTTGCACGGGTCTCTCTGCGCACTGCGTGGCCCTGGGCATCATCCAATGTGCAGGCGCGGTTTGGGGTTTAGGGTTTAGGGTCTAGGGTTGCCTGGAACCTGTACCCCCAGGGTGTCCCCACACCCCTTTTCTTTCAGCAGCGTAACGCCATGCCTGAAAATCATATTTAGGTCAGTCCCTATGTCAGAGATGCTCTTAAACTAAGGGGCAAAACCTGATAGCCACTAACCCGAATGCCGACACACGTCAGGTAGACGGCGAAGTAAAGAGACGCGGTGCACGACACGAGATCCAACGTAGAGTATCTTATCCTTCTCTCTCTTATACCTCTCTCGCTCTCTCTCTTTCATCTCTCTCTCTCTCTCTCTCGCTCTCTCTCTCTCTCTCTTAGCGCTCTTTCGTGTCTCTCTCTATGTCTGGCTTGGCTCTTTCTCAGCTTTCGCTCGTAGCTCACATTTGTTCTTAACGAGGGGGGTTAATTGTTTGTTGGGGCCCGATTTCGCTTGAACCCTAAACCCTGAAGTCCTAGAGAGGGGGCAGAGGGAGTGGGAGATAGAAAGGGGCAGAGAGAGAGAGAGAGAGGGAGGAAGCTAAGCAAAGATTCCCTCAGTACTAAACCCCAAAGCCGAGAAGCGAGAGCGATCTGCTGGTGACTGGGACCAGTCGCCCCTAAAGCCTAAAACCCTAAGAACAAAAGACTGCGATCAGCTGCAGCCCCTCAACGCCTTTTCTCTGAGCCCTACTTAAGCCTTATACAAACCCTCCGACCCCCCCCCCCCCGCCCCACCCCATAATTCTCAAACATATCGTAATGACCTCATGAACGTGCCTTACCAGCCAGGGATTGCTTGGAAGCTCTTGTGACTCAGTAAGTCTATTCAGTATCCCCTCTTGTAATCCCCATAACCCCAACCCTAATTACCCCTAAACCCTAAACGCTAAACCTTAAACCCTAAACCCTACTACGTCAAAAGGGCTTCCACCTACCAGCCTGGAGATCGCCTGTTGCCTGTCCAACAGGTGCCGTCGTCACGCACCTTGCCATGGAAGACGGCGAGCTCGAGCGCCGCGGCGAGGGTTTAGAGTTTAGGGTTTAGGGCTTAGGGCTTTGGGTGCAGGGTTTACGGCCGCAGCCCGGTGCTTAAAAAGGGGGGGGGGGGGGGTCATTTCGTCCAAACGGACCCTATCGAAAGCCCCATGCTCGTAGCTAGGTGGGCTGCTCTAAACCGCCCATACCCCAAACCCTAAATCCTAAATCCTAAACCCTAAACCCTAAACCCTAAGCCTACCTGCAGGCTCTAGGGGTCGTTCCTTGTTTGCGGTTCGTTGCAAGTTATCAGTCATACGGCGCTTGATTAGGAGCCTTTAGGCAAACCCTCAACCTTAAGCCCTAAACCTAAACCCTAAACCCGAAAGCCTAAACCCGAAACCCTAAAACCCTATAAACCCTATAAACCCTAAAACGGCCGCTGAGGTACTTCCGGGCCCTGTCGGCCCTGGCAAGCGAGCAGCAGCACATGGAGTCGATGCACACGGCTTTTCGAGGCTGCTTCCGTTTCGGGTTTAGGGCTTAGGGTTTAGGGTACGGGGTTTAGGGATAGAGTTTATGTGGTTTCTAGGGTTTATAGGGTGTAGGGCCGAACTCGTGTTTTTTGAAGGCGGGTCCAGCCCGACACTTTCAACCAGGGCCCAGGGTCTTTCTTCGCGGAGAGGGCTGAGGGGGGATGGGGTTCTCCGCTGCCATGCGGGCAGTGAGACCCTACTTGGAGGTTCATGGTACTTAGAATTAAACCAATCGTAACTGTACTTATGCCTGTACTTATAACCGTGTTAGGGTGCTTAAAAGGGGCTTGTAAGTGGGTTGTAAGTACAAGTTTCTTCGGTTAGTAAGTACCCTGAACCTTCAAGTAAACCCCGGTGAAAGTTGCGACTGCAGTGTAGGTAGATAAAGTTCATTTCAGGCCTTGGGGCATTAGAGCAATCATTCTTCAAGGTTCAGCCAGGGTTGAGGGCATGCATGCTTCGGCACCTCATGCGCAGGAAGCCTTGTGACTTGTTCGCCATTCGAGTGCTACCAAACTCTGAAACCTTTGGAGGTGCAAGGAGCACCGCAGATACATACCTGGGTTTAGGGTTTGGGATTTAGGGACAGTTTCCTACATTGCGGCAAGCAAAGCTAGGTGACTTAGAAGAACTTCTCTCTGGCGAGTGAGTCCTTTAGCTCGTAGCTTGGGTCCTGCTTCTACGTACTTGTCAGGGACCAAAGCCCCCAGCCCAGCCACCCCCCCTCCCACCCCCTTTCCCCTAAGGATCCATGTGCCTTTTTTTGTGTATACTCGGCCCTTAAAGCTACTTTATAGGCTCCCCTTTAAGGCCCAAGTATATACTAAAAAGGCACGTAGATCCTTATGGTTCGGCAATCTGACAATCCCTAGACCCTATTCTCCTGAAAAGTCTGTCACCTCTAAACCCGAAACCCTAAACCCTAAACCCGAAACCCTAAACCCTGAAGAGGCATGGTGTCCAGCCTTTTCGCTCCTTGGATCGGACCAGTCACCCTTAACCCTAAACCCTAAACCCTAAACCCTAAACCCTAAACCCTAAACAGCAATGTTGTTGTTGTTGAGGCTTCGTGTGCCGAACAGCATCTGAGCTTCGAGTCTTTCGTCCATGGGTTCATGGTATCAACATGGTTAGACTATGGGGGTTTAGGGTTTAGGGTTTAGGGTCTAGGGTTTAGGGTTAGGGTTTCGGGGGTTTCCGAAATTAGGAGTACGTTATTGGGGTTCTTATCACAAGGGGATCCTACTATTTTGGGTTCTATTTCAGGTTTTCTCATGTTTTCGTGAACTCCCATATGAAGGTTTGCGAAAATATGGGAAACCCTAATATCGACCCACAAACCCTTGTAGTAAGGACCCCAAGAAGGTACCCCTAATCTCGGAAACCCCCATATGAAAAGCCCCACCTGGGCGCCCAAAGTATGTAAATCAGTAGCCCAGAAACCCATACAAGGGGCCATGATTTTGCATACTTTGAAGTTTTTTGGAAGCCCTAAACCCTAAACCCGACACCCTGCGGTTGGAATCCGAAGTCCCAGATACAAACTGAGATGGAAAGAGGCAACAGACTGCCCTGTTCCCTGGCATGGGCTCTCCGACACGCGAAGCGGGTCTTCCGTTCAAAACTCTGACCTTCCCGTTCGATGACCAAGGCCCCCAAAACCCCAAACCCTATACCCTATACCCTAGAAACCCTAAAGTCTCACATAGTCAAGGCGCCGGGACGACTGTCAGCGGACGTGCTAAGAGCGAATAGGAGGCAAGCGCGGCGGACCCCAGTCTATCCGATTCCATTGGCGTCTAGGGTTTAGGGTTCAGGGTTCAGAGTTTATGGCCTCAGTTCCAGTCTGAAAAAAAGGGTTTAGGGTTTAGGGTTTAGGGTTTAGGGTTTAGGGTCCCCTTCCCCGAAGAGCCCCATGCCGCTTATTTAAGGATTATACCTTCAGTCGTTGTAAGCAAGCAGGATGCCCCAGTAGGATCCTGTTTTTTCCCCTTTGTTGGGGGTTTAGGTTCCCTTCTAAACTCCTTCCAGCAAAAAAGGGCACCCGTTTTGATCCTAGGCTACCGGGCAACCTGGTTAAGGGTACATACATTCCTTAACTAAGGGGTATTATTTTAAGTTATTCCGTGCCAAGTATTTCCTTCTTCTATTTTGTTCTATTCTGCTCAACAAACCTACATTCACGAATCTACTGTTTAAATGCACAAGCCTGTATATATATATATATCGTATACTACAAATGATACCAACTCTTCTTAAATAGGTTTCAGGATCATTGCAGAGAGATACCCCATAAAGCTGTAGAGTCCGGTTAAACCCTAAACCCTTGTGGCGTGTCTTCGCCCAGGATGCCTCCTGTATCTGCTGCTCAGAGGAATCATTTCAGTCTTAAGGTTTAGGGTTTAGGGTTTAGGGTTTAGGTTTTAGGGTTAACCCTAGGGCGAGGCTTTACCAAATCGACAATTGAGGCACATCTCCCTTGTCTACAGGCATAAAGGTTCGTCTAGGTACCGGCGTCCCACAGCCTGGACTCCTTTTTCAGACTTTACTTTTAGGGTTTAGGGTTTAGGGTTTAGGGTTTAGGGTTTAGGGTTTAGGGTTTAGGGTTTAGGGTTTCCTGCGGCTGCCCGTGCGCAGTTTTCCTTCAGACAACCAGAGTTGAAGTTGGAAGCCAAGCCACCCTTCAAATGCAACCCTCGAAAGACGCCCCCCCGAATTTGGAATAGCTTCCCACTGCTCTAAATCTTAATTCCGAAGCCCCCGTTTGCTGGTTCGCAGCGTGGTCGCGCGAAGTTGCTAGGGTGTTGACTGTGTCAGGCTGCTAAGTCCTGGAAGAATGACGAACCCTAAGTCAAGGGTTCTAGGATGTAGGATTTAGGGTGCAAGAGGGGTCCCTAGGGTTTTACGAGGCGCGGGGAACTAGGTTTGATCGACTGAGCTTCAAGCACTCTTTTGACCATGTTCTCGCTGGTTCTTTGCAGAGAGTTTTGGGAAGGGAAGTAGGGGATTGGCTGCAAGGGGATTGGCTGCCCCATGAATAAAGCTCCTTAGAGGTTTATAAAAGGGGAGATGAACCTTGTAGTCGTTGAAACCACGACTTGGTCCTTGTTAAGGAACTTAAATTCAGTTCGACCCATTCAGTTTGACCAGAATGTTTCAGCAGCAGAAGTTCCTTCAAGCAAGGGCCCAGACGAAGGTACTGAGGATGGGCAAGTCCATTGCTGGTCCCAGTCGGCTCCGCAGAACGCTGAGGCCGGAACGTCGCAAGATGTCTGCTGTTGTAGTCTCTGCCTTCAGTCAGCTCAACAGCCATCACCCAAAACCCTGAACCCTATTTCCTCGGTTGCCTAAGCCCTCAATAGTCAAAATCCTACACTTGCTTCGCAGCTCGACTGGGCTACAGCGTCTCTGGTCTCGGCCGATAACCTCCTCGATTTGATGCTTGTCAGACCCACAGTAGGCCCTTATTCCCCTTTGTAGGGTTTGGGGCTTAGGGTCTAGGGCTCTAAAGAGCCAGAGTGGGCACGTATTCCTTTTTTTTGGGGGGTTTGATTTCGATTCCCTTTCAGGCCCCTTTAAACCAAATAGGGTACCCTTCTTTTCCTAGGCTGCTCTTGGGCCTACGGCTTTGGGAATTCGGGGGACTGGGGCTCCAAAAAGGTTTGGGAGTGTGGACTTACGACTTGTCAATGGCCCGATTATGCTTCTCTTTCCCCATTCCCGCAGGGTCCCCCTCCCCGCTTATACTGACCATCCTCTGCTCAAGGTACCCTAAAGGAGCTGGCAATTTGAACATTAGGGGGAAGGGGTTGGGTTCACTAGCATGGAGCAGCTGTGCGTGGCCCGACAAGTTGAATGGGATTGAACACTGGCCACTGTGCATGAAGCGCGCTCGATGTTGCCCAAACCCTGAACCCCTAAACCCTAAACCCTAAACCGGGGGGTATCAGGGAGGGGGGCTAAAGGGGGGCTTTGGTTTGTTCCAATCTGTGAGGAGTTCCCAGAGAGCCCAATACCCCCGCAATTGGGGAAGATGCCTTAAAGTCATATAGGCATGTCCCAAAATTAGGGGTACCCCTTTTATACCCCCAATAGACTAGAATCCCCTGAAGAGAGACCCCCCACAAAGGTACCCCTAAGTTCGGAAAATCCCCCCGCAATCTAGGCATCCTTAACATGATTTGAGTTAACCCTTAACCCTAAACCCTAAACCCTAACCCCCAAGGGGCATTGGGCTCCAAGGGTTCAAGGCAGGGCACCATTGGGAGTCCTGGGTTCGCCTCGGTGGCAGTGCTGATGACGGACGTTTAGGGTCTAGGGTTTAGTGTTTAGGGTTTAGGGTTTAGGGTTTAGGGTGAAGATCGGATTTAGGGTCTTGCCGGTTTCTAAGCCTAAGCCTGAACCTCTGCCCCTCATTCTTGCATGTCTTTCCCCTGAACCCTAAACCCTTGAGTTCCGTAAGGATCCTCCCAGCCAAGCTTCTGAAGACGCCCCAAACCCCGAACCCCCCCAAACCCCAAACCCCAAACCCCAAACCCTAAACCCTAAACCCTCTCAAACAATGGAACGGCCAAGGACTTCCTCTGTGACAGAGTCGATGCAGCTAGGGTTAGCACTCATGTGAAAGCTTTTGTGCGATCTTGCTGCCCAGAGAGCCCAAAACCCCTTAACTCAGGAACATGCCTTGTATTACCCTGAAAAGGAAGAACATGTTTCATTTTTTGAGGGGTTTTTTAAGCAAATCATGATATGGATCCCTTGATAATTTAAGGTATATTCCTTAACAAAGGGGTGTTGGGCTCTCTGGGTATTCTGGGTGTGGCTTAGGGCTTGGGCGTCCCTGCACCCTCGAGAGGGAGAGAGAGAGCGAGAAAAACAGAAGACAAAGAACAGAAGGCAGAACTACTTGTAGGGCTCTTGAAGAATTCCAGTGCGATGGTGTATCTCTGGGTGTGCAAGCCTTGAATTTGGTGATGTTTCGGAGTTCCTGCCGGCGGTAGCATGACCTGTGTGACCTCCCCGAGTCTCGGGCTTAAGTACAGGTTTAGGGTTTATAGGGTTTAGGGTTTAGGGTTCAGGGTTTAGGGGTTAGGGTTTAGGGTTTAGGGTCACGTAGACTTTTCCCCAACATGCACTGGCCACCGGCTTTCGCTTGCCCATGCACTTCACAAGCTCGAAGCCAAGTTGCCTCTACCTGGAACCCTGCACCCTAACCCTAAACCCTAAACCCTAAACCCTAAACCGGCAAGTCGAAGCGCCTGGGTGCAGCAACTGCTAGGCCGAGGTAACCCAATTCAGCATCCCCTTGACATCTATTCCGATTGAAACTTCTTTTGCCGCAAACCCTAAGCCTTAAACCCTAAGCTCTAGACCCGAAACCCTAAGCGGATTGCTTGATAGCTGGGGTTTGAAAAGCCCCCGAGGCAGATCTCGGATTTCCTCCAGAAACTGAGCGTGAAAGCCCTGGCATCAGCGGAGCCTTAGCTGAGGTGCAAGAGGCTCCGGGAGTCTTGCAGAACCATCCAGTGAGGGTTTAGGGTTTAGGGTTTAGGGTTTAGGGTTTAGGGTTTAGGGTTTAGGGTTTAGGGTTTAGGGTTTAGGGAGGGTTTAGGGTTTCGTAGCAATTGGCATGCGCAGATGATAATAGCCATTGGGTACTGGGAACGTAACAGCATATCAAAAGAAGGTAAGAAGGAGAGTATTAACAAAAGCATGAGAAGAAGCCTGCTGTTATACTTGGTAGCCCAGTGGTACCCTCTTCCCTTTCTTGGTTTCTGGGCCCCTTAGAAGGCAAAACCAATCCCAAAACACGCCTTGCTATAATATGCTTGCGGGACCACCAAGTCTAGCCTTGGGAGCACAAACACTGGACTCTGGTGACATGGAGTCTATGTACCACGGGCGCCGACAGTCGTACACAGCATGTGCGGCAGGTGGGTGCATGTGAGCAAAGGCCACGCATTCTTTAGGGACCAAATGAGCAAATTGGGGTCACATACCCTATATTACTACTACAATCCCTATGAAGGCATATGAACCACGCACCCTTTTGGGGTTCATTTGGTCCGCCAGGTTCATGTGGGGTAGCCCAAATGACAGATGCAGATCAACAGAGGTCAACACATCACCCACTAGAGCCTTCCGCCTAGCAGCAATGGTTGGTTTTGAGGGCCTTCGTTCAGCGACCCAATTTCTGGTTTAAGCTTGATAAGTTTAAAGGGTTATACCCAGACCACTGGGAGGATCCAAACAATAGATCCCTTGAAGGGTTCCTTAAAAGAACCCAATAGTAGTATAGGGTACCGTTATTCGGGTTCTACATCTTGCAAATTTCCAGGGTCTGGGTGGGGTTTCTTGGCTTTGCTGTGGAATTGTCGGGATGGACCCGCTCTGAACCAGAAACCCGAAACCCTAAAACCTAAACCCGAAACCCTAAACCCGAAACCCTAAACCCTAAACCCTAAACCCTAAGCCCTAAACCCTAAACCCTAAACCCTGAATGAGGAGAGGGCGGGCAGCGTCTCCATCAGGCTCAAGAGAAGCACGGTCGAGGTGGCAGACTTCGAGCCGTTTAGGGTTTAGGGTTTAGGGTTTAGGGTTTAGGGTTTAGGGTTTAGGGTTTAGGGTTTAGCCCCCCCCCCCCCCCTGGACAATGATTTGCTTAAAAGCACCCCCCCCCCCCCCAAAAAAAAAAAAAAAAAAAAAAAAGAGAGAGAGAGATACATATCCTTATCCTTTTTACCCTTTTGAGAAAGATTTTGTTGTTCATTTTTTTTTCTGGGGGGGTTCTTTTTAAAGAAACTAGCAGCATGCAAGGTCTTTGGGGCTTGAGGTTTGGGATTTAGAGTCGGAGAGCCCTATACCCATGAATAAGGGAAGCCCAGTCAGTTGTAATTGGGATCCTACTCTGGTTCAATTTAGGGTTAGGGTTTAGGGTTTAGGGTTTGGGGTTTGGGGTTTAGGGTTTAGGGTTTAGGGAGGACTATTCTCCCCCGAACTGGTATATTCCAGCTGATTGGAAATATTCAGCATCATCAATGACAGACACCCGACAGAAACCCCCGGTTCCTCTCTCTCTCTCTCTATACATATATATATATGTATATATATATATATATGAGCTCTCAAAGGGCTCTATATGGGCAAGACCCTAAAACCCTAAACCCTTAACCCTTAACCCTAAACCCTAAACCCTAAACCCTAAACCCTAAACCCTAAACCCTAAACCCTAAACCCTAAACCCTAAACCCTAAACCCTAAACCCTACCCGCAGCTCCTAGCTCTAATCCCTGAACCCTGAGCTTCTCACCCTAAAACCCTGAACCCTACACCCTAAGCTTCTAACCCTAAACCCGAAACTCTAAACCGTTTTAGGGTAAACTACCCGACTACCATCAATCCTGGCTGCAAGACCCTCCCCGCGCTGTTCAAGATGAAGAAGTTACTGAAAAGTCAGAAGGTACGCAGGTCGATTTGTCGATCATCAAGTAGCCAACCCCAAACAGGATGCTCTTCTTATGAGATGGCTACCTGGCCTTGGCCCAAAGAGCCCAATAACCCTGAATTAAGCCATATACCCCCTTAACTATGGGGAGGGGGGGGGGGGGGGGGGGGGGTAATTAATTAACCCTAAACCCTAAACCCTAAACCCTAAACCCTAAACCCTAAACCTTAAACCCTGAACCCTAAACCCTAAACCCTAAACCCTAAACCCTAAACCCATGAGAGAATGTCTTAAACCCTGGTAGCCCATGAGAGGTCCAGCTCTTTGGCTTCAAAGTGCCGGCGAGATCCAGCCGAGACTTGCTGTGAGTGTTGTTTTGGGGTTTGGGGTTTAGGGGTTAGGGGTTTAGGGGTTTAGAGGTTTAGGGGTTTAGGGGTTTAGGGGTTTAGGGGTTTAGGGGTTTAGGGGTTTAGGGGTTTAGGGGTTTAGGGGTTTAGGGGTTTAGGGTTTAGGGCTTAGAGCTTAGGATTTAGGGTTTATTTTTTATTTTTTTATTATTTTTTTTATATTTTTTAAGGGGTTTAGGGTTTAGGGTTTTGGGTGGACATGGGCCGGCCTGAGGGTTTGGGGTTTCAGGATTTAGGGATCGAGGGATTAAGACTACCCCTAAGGTTGTACCCCTAAAGGTTCCCATTTGGGATGCTTCCCCTTGTACTAACAGTCCTTCATAGGGGTTATAGTAGGGGCTACTAGGATGCCTATTCAGGACGGTCCAAGTTCCCCTGAATATACTCCGAATATGGGCCGTATACTACCTTAAGCACCGTTAACAAGGGTCCACAACACCCCGAGCATCCCCAAAACCCAAAATTTACCCCTAAACCCTAATCCCTACTAAACCCTTAAACACTAAACCCTGAAGGGTCCAAGGTACAACCGCTAGAAGGAATGTCGAGCCTTGAGTGTGCCGCCGCGAGAGCAGCGCACTTCCAGCACAGGCCAGGGCTTAGGGTTTACCTAAACCCTAAACCCTAAACCCTAAACCCTAAACCCTAAACCCTAAACCCTAAACCCTAAACCCTAAACCCTAAACCCTAAACCCTAGGTTTAGGGTCAACAAGTCCCTTAACCCCGAAACCCATTAAACTACAATGTGGGTATTTCCCAAGCTGTGGGTGGGGGGCCGGGGGGGGGGGGGGTGCCTTCATAGCTCCTAACCCCAAATGCTACAGTCCTCTTTGCAGGAAAGATCACGGGAGCACCTTCCCCCAAAAGAACTAGAAATGATTAGGCTTGAGGGCTCTGTATACCGGAAAGACTATCAACATGGATCTGAAGTGCGGGGACATTGCTAGGGTTTAGGGTTTAGGGTTTAGGGTTGAAATGGACAAACGGGGCAACTTAGGCCCGAGAAGCCCGATAGCCAACCCTGTTTGAAAGGTTTTTTTGTGGGGCAGGGCAACCCCAGCGTTTCCTTGATACGCAAAATGCAGACAAACCCATGGCACTGGAAGGTATGCCAGTCATGTCCCGCTCTTTGATACCCTAAACCCTGACATAACCCTGAACCCTAAAAGCCCCAAACCCAAGAACC
The DNA here is from genome assembly GCA_905221605.1 of Symbiodinium natans. Lineage (NCBI taxonomy): Eukaryota > Dinophyceae > Suessiales > Symbiodiniaceae > Symbiodinium > Symbiodinium natans. Next base: position 656,243 of record CAJNDS010001469.1, read on the forward strand.
CTTGTAACCCTTATATGAGCCTTTAATCCCTGAGAACCCTTCCAACCCTGAACCCTTATGAGTGATAAGCCCCTGTAACCGCTAAGAACCCTTAGAACTGAACCCTCATCCCTAAACCCTGAATCCTAAACCCTAAACCCTAAACCCGACTAAACCCTAAACCCTAAAGCCAAAACCCTAAACCCTAAACCCAAGAACCCAAGAACCCTAAACCCTAGAATCCCCAAAAGCCTAAGGCCTCAAGTCCACGCCGGACATCGGCTCGGTAGAAGGGCGGCTCCTCATCGGAGTGACTCCCGGCTGCCACGGGCTCCGAGCTTTTCTGGGGGTTTAGGGTTTATAGGGTTTAGGGCATGTTGGGATTTAGGGCGTGTAGGGTTGAGGCTCTTCGGGCCTTGTAGTGGTGTCTTGGGAAGAGGGGCGTGGAAGTGGGCCAACCTGAGCCGCACAGCGATGTTGTGCTGGTTGTCTGCTCTCTGGTCGCGGGCTTGCTTCAACACTAAGATTCCAAGAGCCCAATACCCCTTGATGATGGGACATTACCTGTATAAAAAGTGAGGCATATTCCTTGATTCTGGGATATTACCTGTATAAAAACTGATGCATTATCCTTGATTCTGGGCTGCTTGGGCTCTGTGGGAAACCCTCAACCCTGTGCCAGGCGGGTGGCAAAATCCTTGCCTCAGTTTCCAGCTACACCCTACCCAAAGGCTCCTATGTAGTACCTTTTTGGGGCCGTATACTAGTATTCCCTATAACTAACCCACAAAGGAACTACACGGTATCCTTCTAAGCCCCTCTAACCAAAAAGGGCGCCCTTGTCATTGTGGGGCTACTCTTGGGTCTGGGGATCATACCCTACCTAGCTTATATTATATGCTTACTACGACTTGACCTGTATGTATATTCCTTAGCTAAGGAGTACTGGGCACTCTTCGGGTACCCTTAGTCCGCTTTTTGGGTGGCTTAGGAACCCCTATCACGCTTTACACCCAAAGAAAGGGCACCCTTTTTCATGGTTGCTGGGCAACCTGTGTTGCCGTAGCAGTGGACAGGTCTAAGCCGAGTCTAATTGCTGTCTAGAGTAACCTTTATACCCTTCAGCCTGAAAGTGCACCGTAACCATTGGGTATCTTGATCTTTTAACATACAAGATTTCTCTACGCCAACCCTATAAACCTGGCAAGCTGCCTGAAATCGTGATTTGTCGTGATATTGTGACGCAGTGGGCGGGGGGGGAAGGGTGGGGGGGGTTCCTGCCTTGCAAGTGAGCCCTAAACCCTAAACCCTAAACCCTAAACCTTCTACCCCGCATTGCTGTGGCTAGTCGGGTGGCAAAAAAAACCCTAAACCCTAAACGTGGCTAAGGAAGCTGACAGCAGCCTTGGAGACACCCGGCATCGAGAATTTTCGTTTCGCACGCTAAAGCAAGTTTTGCTGTAAATCCTAAGAACTTCACTTATCTCGGACCTTACAAAGGGTGTTTCTACATGTTTCTACTAAAAAAAGCCCTAGATCATGCGGAAATGGGCGGGAAGAGAGGGATGACACCACACCCTCAGCCCCTCACGCAAACCACTTGCCTTCATCATGCGTCTTTCTGTGGGAAAGACCTCTGTGAACGTGTGACTTGATTATTTAATGGCTACCGCCAGTGCCGCCGACCCCAGACCCAAGACAGTCGCATTGGGGCCGGGGGGGGCGGGGGCGGGGGGGGTGGGGGTGGGTGGGGGTGGAAAGGGGGGCGGCGGGGGTGGGGGGTGGTGACGGTAGAGGGTTGGTGTCGGATTAGGGAGTTGGGGGCGGAAGGCAGGGGTGGACTGGGGGGCATAGAGATGAAGAAGCGATGAGAGCGGTGAGAGCGGGGGGGCGGTCGGATGGTGCACGATGGTGGGAGGGGGTAATGATGAGGGCTGGGGAGGGTTGGTGGGAGGGTTAGGGAGTGGGTGGGAGAGGGTGGGGGCGGCTGGCGGAAAGGGGGGCCTGACTCATTTGACCAGCTCTGGTGAGAGGGTTGGGGTGGAAGGCAGGGTGGAGCGCGGCGGGTGGACAGGGGAGGTGACGGTCGAGGGTTGGAGGAGTTGGGGGTGGAAGGCAGGGGAGTCCCTCAAACTAGAGATTTGTCAGGGGTAGGGCCCTAGGAGGGAAGGGATGGGGGGGGTGGGGGGGTGGGGGTGGGGTTTCAGAGTCGAGGCGGCGGGTGGGGGGGAGGGGTGGAGGGGGGCAGGGAGGGGGACTGATGAGAGCGGTGAGAGCGGTGAGGGCGGTCAGGGCGGGCATGGACTGGAATCCTTAAAACACTAGAGATTGGTCAGGGGCGGGGGCGAGGCCTACAGGGTGGGGGGTGGCGGAGGTAAAAGGGGGCGTGGGGGGGGGTGGGGGGGGTGGGGGGGGTGGGGGGGTGGGGGGGGGGTGGGGGTGGGGGGGGGGGGGGGGGGGTCGGGCATGCACTGGACCCTTTAAACCACCTGAATGGATGGGGTGGGAGGGGGTGAAAGGTCCAATTCAAGGCGTCATGAATGAGGGCGATGGGTGGCGGGGTTTGGGCATGCACTGAAGCCAAACAATGCAAAAACACTCCAATTCAAGGTGTCATGAGCAGCATGCTGTGAGAGCGGGTGAGGGCGGTGAGGGCGGTGGGGGGTCTTCACTGACGCCGCCCTGCTACCGCTGGGGTCGGCGGAAACCCATCTAGCGAAAGCCAATTACACCAGTACCTGGTTACCTGAACCCTAAACCCCCAAAACCCTTAAATGGCCTCGGGCTTAGGGGGATTATAAGGAGCAGCCCGTCCTGCTAGCGCAACCCTGAAAAAAGCCTGAACCCTGAACGTCCACGAACGCACTATGTAGGAAACCAGCACCCCTCACCCCGAAGCCCGTGAGGACGCGATAGTGAAGTACTTGGACGTTCAAAACCCTGCCAAAGGCTTTTGCTAAGTATACCCGAAATGAATGAACATGTCTGGTAGATTCAGGAAGCCTCAAGCCTGAACCCTAAACCCTAAACTCTAAACCCCAAGAACCCTAAACCCTAAATCCCTGAACCCTGCCGAGGAGCCGCACCTCCTCCAAGGGACGTGCGAGTTTGGACTCACCGAAAAACAGCTCTAGGACCCCACATGGGCTGTTTAGGGCTTAGGGTTTCGGGTTTAGGGTTTAGGGTTTCGGGTTTAGGGCGAGCCCAGGTTTAACAATGGGAAAAAAGTTCAGGGTTGCAGTTTACGGTTTAAGGGGGGCTTAGGGGTTTCGGGTTTACTGTAGGGTTTAGGGGTCAGGGTTTAGGGTTTTCGTTGGTGCCTTATCTCTATGGTTAGATTATTTCTAGGTGAGACTTTACTACAACTTTATCACTTTGTAAGTTTAGGGTTCCTCTAACCTTTAATTAAGGAAGCTAACAGTTAACCTTCTAGTGGGGGATTAAACAGCAACCAAAATTTGATGCACAGGCGGCACCCCAAATAAGGAACCCACATTTGGAGGTCTAGTTCGGGCTTACGATGAAGGGTTTAGGATTACTACTATTTGCTTAAGAACCCCAAAAGAATAAGCAAAACAATAATCCCTATACTACCCTTAGTAAGGAAGAATATATGTTTTCGGGGTTCTTAAGCACGTCGTAGGTTAGGGTTTAAGGCTTAGGTTGTGCGGAGCTTCAGGAGTTGACTGATGTCGTGGTTTAGGGTTCAGGGTTTAGGGTTTAGGGTTCAGGGTTTAGGGTTTAGGGATTAGGGTTTAGGTAGCCCATCGGTTTCATCACAGCTCCGCGTGATGCTTGCCGTGGTGGACTTTTCTTGGCTAAAGTGCTGGCAAATGCTTAAGATCCCTTCGAACAAGGCTTAGGATTTAGGGTTGAGGGCTACTACTAGACTAAGACCCCCCCCCCCCCCCCCCCCCGAAATAGAAAGATACTCTTCCTGGTGATACTTGGTAAGGGCAATCTAGGGATTATTCTCCTTTTTTGGGTGTTCTCAAGCAGAAATAAGGGCAATATAGGGATCATGATCCTTCCTTTTGGGGTGTTCTCAAGCAAAAAGTAGAGTGGGAGAAGACTCCCTAGACCCTGAACCCTAGAAACCCTGCAAACCCTATAGACCCTAATAATCCCTGACCCTAAACCCTAAACCCTAAACCCTAAACCCTAAACCCTCGCTGGAAGAACAAGGCGTATAGGCTCATTCTGCTCGGAGGCTGGGACGCCCCCTGCATGCCACGTTTCAAAAACCTCTATGCCCCTCAATTAAGGAATATATACCTCAATTAAGGAATATATACCTAAATTAAGGAAATGTACCTCAATTAAGGAATGTATACATAAATTTATGCAGCTGTGATTGAAGGTATAGTACTTAATTCCGGCGTTTTTTTTTTTTTTTTTTGGTTTCTTTGGGGTGCGCTGCAAACAGGCCTGCGGTTCAGGAACTTCAACGAAGCTGCAACAACATGGCAGCAATGTGTAAAATTGGATGTGGTAATTTAAAGGTAAGCTCCTTAAGCCAACCATCTTGTTTCCATGTAAATACATCTTGTCAACCAACCCAGTAACCCAAAGAGCCCTTCTATACTCTTTTAGGATTCTATGATTTTATGGTATATTCCTTAGTTAAGGGGTATTGCGCTCTTTGGGAAACTACCCAAAGTTTCACGTTTTGGGAGGGCCGCGTTTCCGGAGTGTTTTTCAGGGCTTGACAGACCCGGCCGGGACCTAAACCCTAAACCCTAAACCCTAAACCCTAAACCCTATAAACCCTTTTCCAATTACCTGATCTAGGATCCCCACTGGGTGCCCTTATTCCCGTTGGGTGGTGTAGGTTCCCAGTATACCCTTTCTGGTACATTACTGGGCAACCTGGTTACTAGGGAACTAAAGTCAGTATATATGTATACATATAAGTATAAATTTATATATATATATAGAGATATATATATATATGTATACATACATTGATCCCATACCAACCTTACGCAAGGTAGGAGGAGAGGCCTAGCTGCAAGCATCGTAAGACCGACTTCCAAGCGTCCGGGCTTCTGACAGGAAATCACTGGACATCTCCCGAAGCGTGGCTGCAGATTCGCGCGGAAGATGAGAACCCCGTGAACCCTAAACCCCTACTTCCCAGAACCCTAAACCCTAAACCCTAAACCCTAAACCCTAAACCGCGACAGAACACGAAACAGTTCAAACTTCTCAGCCCGATGAAACCTTTACGGTTGTTGTTGGAGTGCCATCCAACCTGGGACCCTCTTTAGTAGCCCAGTGGTACCCTTTGCGCTTTTTTGGTTATGGGTTCCCTTATAAAGTAACCAACCCAAAATGGGTGCCCTTATCATAATGTGGTTGCTGGGCTACTAAGTTTACCTACAGTTTTTGGGCTATACCTGCGAATTAAGGGTAGTTATTACGAAACTGTGGGTAAATAGAGTCCCAGGTAAACCCTAAACCCTGAACCCTAATTCTAAAACCTAATTACCTAAGATTGACCAGAAATGATGTGCTGCCTCCTCCAGGCACTTGAGGATTTGATCTCGGGGCCGATTGAATTCAAGGGCCAAGAACCTACTGTGAGTAGCCCCTGATTTTTTTGGGTTCAGGTTAAGCCCCCTAAACCCTAAACCCTAAACCTGGCGGGTCCACAACAGACCCGCGCAAAACTGTGGCCCCACCAGCAAACCTGAGATGCAGGACTTAGGTCACCGCCTTTAGTGTTGAGAAATGACGCCTTTCTGCTCCCCAGTGCGCCTAAAAGCAAGAACTTCCAGCCATTCCTGCCCAGAAGAAGGTTTAACCTTCTCGGAACGGATTAGACGATGTAAACCATGGACATCATCATGCTTGGGCCATGGATGCTCTCTTCTCATCAGAGCAGAATAGACCATGGACGTCATCATGCTTGGACCCTGGATGCTCTCTTCCCAGAACGGAGTAGACCATGGACGTCATCATGGTTGGGCCATGGCAGTGCAGAAAACATGTAGACCATGGACATCATCATGCTTGGGCCATGGATGCTCTCTTCTAACTATGCTGAAACAAACATGTTATTAGACCCAGTGCTGGGCAGAAGCGGATGCAAGCAAGACAGGGCTTAGTTTAGGACACGTCGAAAGTGCGAAGTAGTGCAAAAAAAACCCACAAATACCAGTGCAGTCTACGGATGCCCAAAAAATTGCTGGATAGTTTTGGATAAAAATTGCGGGGATGAGGTGATGGGCGAAACCCAGGAAACATCGGTATTTACAGGGGATTCTGAGGGCAACAGAGCTAAACTGCCGAAAACGCGTGGGTCTGTTATGGTCCCGCCTAGCCCTAAACCCTTGAATGAGGGGCTACAGCTGCCAAGAACTTGCGATGTAGGTACCAGAGTAGGCCTCGATTCCCTTTTTGTGGGTGTTTTGGGTTCCCATTGAAGTGTTGGAAGTACAGTGTTAAGTTGTATCGACGCAACCCATGACATTGGCTGAGGACCCGAAACCCTAAGGCCCTGAAGCCTCCCCCTACATTGGCTGGAAAAACGATCCGAAACCCTACGGCCCTGAAGCCATTTTGTCTTGGACCCAACATAGTCCCAAAACCTTCAGAATCTTGCGAGCTGGCCATCTAAACACCCTCAACCCTAAAACCTAAACCCTAAATCCTAAACCCTAAACCCTAAACCCTAAATCATAAGCCCTCAACCCTCAACAGCCTACGATGGGCAGCCCACAAGGCGGCATGGGGCGCCAAGTGTCGGGACCTCCTGCTCCGGTCGGAGGTGGGATTTTGATTTCCCAAAATGGCGACCCCAACAGCTCATCCTTTTTTTGAGGGTTTAGGGTTTAGGGTTTAGGGCTACTAGGACCCAGAGTAGGCCCGCCTCCTTTAAACTAAAGGGGGCACCCTGTTTCTTGCCAGGTTACTCCGAGCCCTAGCCTTCTATCTGTAATTTAATGGGCCCGAAAAATGGTCCCTTACCTCCTTCAAAAGGGTCCTGAAGCATGGGCCCTTGAGTTGTATAGGGAATATAAGGGGCGCATATGCGCCCGCACTCCCGATGAACCACAGCGGGGAGAAGGTTAAACCCGAAACCTTAACCGTTTTAAGCCTGAACCCTGAAGAGTAAACCCAGCACGAACCACAGTAGGGGGAGAGGGGAAACCGTGAACCTACCATTACCCCAAACCTTGAACCTTAAACTGGGTGAGAGCGAAATCCTGAACTCTACAGCCTAACCCTAAACCCTAAAGCCATGAACCACAGACCATGAGAGGGGCGAGGGGGAGGGGGGGGGGAGGGGAAGGGGGCGGGGCAGGGGAAGGGGGGTGACTCGCATGTAAGGTCCCCTGCAGGGCCCATACAAAGGAGGCAGCCCGTACCGAAGGGAGCACGCACCCTAAAGCTTCCTTAAAGTCGTATCCCTGAGGATCCATGTACCTCTCTGTATATACTTGGGCCTTGAAGGGAGGGCGTCCTATATAGTAGCTATAAGGCCCAGTATATACTATACAGGCACATGGATCCTTAGATCTCCTAACTTACGATAGTATACGAATCCCGAAGCAGGACAATTTTGAACCTCAACCTCTATATCCCAAATTATGCATGTGTGGCTTGGTTCAAGTGTGGGCGCGCGACTTGCTAGTCTGACCTGACCGCCCCGAATCCATGCCTCCTTCGTCCCGGCGTGGGAGACGAACTCCTGAAATAACGCAGGCCGCAGGATCAGTTAGGATGCCCGGTAGTGCCTTAATCCCATTTTTTGGGGGTTAGGTTTCATTATCAAACCTCTTCACCTTGAACCCTAAACCCCAAAACCCTGCACCCCAAATCCTAAACCCTAACCCCTACCCAAAGGCTCCTATGTAGTACCTTTTTGGGGTAGCATACTAGTATTCCCTATAACTAACCCAAAAAGGAACTACTTTGGAGTCTTTGGGTAAACCAAACACTAAACCCTAAACCCTAAACCCTAAACCGTTTCATAAGCTTGCAGGTGGCATTGGCCGCCAAGTCACGCCTTTACCGCCGGCAGATACCGAGGTTCAGGCAGCCCTCGCACTTTGGGCTTCTCTTATTCTGGGCTTTGGAGTACTGTACTTTAATACTTTTTTTGGTTCTGGGTTCCTATTATAGCTACTTATACCTAAAAAGTATATACTTTTTTCCAGGGTCTACTCCAAAGGTAGGTATTATTTGCTTACAAGGACCCCCCCCAAAAAAATAAAAGATAAAAGATATCGCCTATTTTGCGCTAGACGTAAGAAAAGGTTTTTAATTTTTGTTGGGGGGTTACTTTAGCAACTAGAAGTTTAGGGTTTACGAGTTTAGGGTTTCTTGGGTTCGAGCGGCTGCAGCTTGGTTTAACCGGAGACTTTGTGTATATGTCCAGTGTTTCTCCTCTCATGCCTGGCTTCTGAGGGTTGGGTTTAGGGTTTAGGGTTTAGGGTTTAGGGTTTAGGGTTTAGGGTTTAGGGTTTAGGGTTTAGGGTTTAGGGTTTAGGGTTTAGGGTTTAGGGTTTAGGGTTTAGGGTTTAGGGTTTGTACTGCTAGCTCCAGGGGGCGTCTGGAACAATGCAAATCCTACTGTGCATGAGGGTGTTCCGAAGAGCGCAGAGATACAAGCGAGCAGACTCTTCCATGAGCAGCTTTAGGGTCTGACGGCTAGAACAGCATACAGCACCGCTTCTTGTTCCGTGTTTGACCAAATTTCGTCGGCACTTGCATAAGCGCCTTCTTCTGACGTAAGCCCGGAGGACTCTGCCATTCCTAGGGGCCTGCGTACCTCTGTGGCATGTGTTTATAAGGCCCCGACAGCTGCTATATAGGATTTCCTCCAAGTCTCAAGTATTGATTCTACAGGTGTTTCCGACAATAGGGGACCCCCCAATTATCATAAGGCCCGCAAAAAGAGTAAGGTAGCCCCTAATCTCGGAAGCCACCATATAGGTAGTCTTGTAGGGACTGTACCTGGAGATTCATGGTACTTATTAACCAATTATGACTGTACTTATAACTGTGCTGATAACTATATTAGGGCACTTAGGGGGCTTATAAGTGGGTTATAAGTACAGTGATAATTGGTTAGTAAAGGTTAGTAAGTACCATGAACCTGCAAGTATTAAACCCTAAACCCTAACCCCTAACCCCTAAACCCTAAGCCCGAAACCCGAAACCCGAAACCCGAAACCCTAAACCCTAAACCCTAAACCCAACGCAAAATCAGGCGAGCTCGCCACAAAAAACGCTTCGGCTGTCCCCGTCCTTCCTTGATGCGATGGCCGACGATGAGCTCGAGGAGACAGTTCCCATCAGGAGCGATGACGGCGGGCTGGGTTCTGGGTTTTGGGTTTTGGGTTTAGGGTTTCAGGTTTAGGGTTTAGGGTTTAGGGTTAGGGTTCAGGGTTCAGGGTTTAGGGTTTAGGGTTTAGGGTTTAGGGTTTAGGGTTTAGGGTTTAGGGTTTAGGGTTTAGGGTTTAGGGTTTAGGGTTTAGGGTTTAGGGTTTAGGGTTTAGGGTTTAGGGCTCAAAAAAAGGGGTTTAGGGTTTAGGGTTCGGCGGGATGTATAGCAAGATTCATGTTTCATATAGGCTTCTTGTTGCGCATTGATTGGAGCCCGTGTGCGCATGGCCCCAGTTGGTTTAGGCAGAGTCTCGATTCAAAAAGGAGGGGGGGGGTTACGTCTGCAAATAGTCCTTTGGGGCTAGAGTTTAGGGGGCGCCCAGGGGCTTTCAGGCCTTTTTGTGACATGTTTCGTAGGCACGCCGTGAACAAAGTTTGAAGATCAAGTGCTATTTGCCTTTTGAAACACGTACTTGGGGGTTCGGGTTCTATCAGGAAACCTTTGACCCGTCTTTAGTAGACGCCACTCTGCCAGGAGCAATTCCAAATCCAAGAGCAACTTTGATGCGAGTTCTGTCGCCGGTAGCGGTTTAGACTTTATTCTGAGGGTTTTTGACTTAGTGTCTTGAGTTGTTTCTTGGATTCCGTTTTTAGGGTTTATAGGGTTTCGGGTTTAGGGTTTTCGGGGGGGGGGGGGGGGGGGCGGGGCTTGCGGACGGATTTTCACGCTTGAGTCTGGAAGGTGCCCCACAAAGCGAAGAAAAATCGGGTTTGCGAGGGACTGCGGCAGTCTTTGGCACTTGTGTTCATGGGTTCCCATACTACCCTCCTCTATACTACCCCCCCCCCTAGGTTTCCCCCACAACTAAGGCTATTTCGGGAGAATTAGAAGCCTATGGTTTTTTTCATTTTCTTCTGTCAGGGGGGAGGGGGGAACCTCGGGGGAATAATAAACCATGATGTGAACTTCGGCAAGCTCTGGCGCTACGTTCTCCTTTCCGCCCGCCTAGTGCAGCACACAAGAACTTTGTCATGATGTGGCACCCTAAAGTTGCATGTACCTTCATCCTACATACTGGACTTTAACTATATCCCCTTTGGGAATGATTTTTTGTTCATATAAAAACCCAAGAGGATATTAAGCATATTATGTTTATTAAGGTTCTTAGGGGAGTATAGCTAAAAGGGGTTCCTATATCCTCGCTTTTGGGCCCCATCGCATGCCATGTAGGTACGTGGCCCCTTACTTGAAGGTTCATGGTACTTACTAACCAATTATAACTGTACTTATAACCCTACTTATAATACCCCTTAAGGGCCTTATAGGGGTTATCCCAATTATACGTAGGGTTATAAGCCCAGTTATAATTGGTTAGTAAGTACCATGAACCTTCGAGTAGGGGCAAGGTAAAGAATGTGCCGCTCAGGCTCGCATGGCGAATCAAGCTCGAGCAAGGTGCGACCCCGACGTTCCCCCAAAGAGCCCAACACCCCTTAGTTACGGAATATACTGTCGTTTAGGGTTTAGGGTTTGGGGTTTAGGGTTTAGGGTTTAGGGTGAGGGATCCTGAATATGATCTCAGGTTGTTGGGCTCTCTGCTGCTGTACTCCAGAACCGCTCCAGAAACCCTAAACCCTAAACACCATCCGAAGTTCGCCTGCCGGAAGAACCTCGGCTTCGTCATAAGGCATAAGGTCCTTAAGGGACTGGAGGGGTTCAAAAGGGAAAGCAGAGGTTCCCTAACACTCCCCACAACTCCCTAAAAGGCTCCCCAAGCTTCCCTAAGGTTCGCTAGGTACCGAGCCTCGAGGGATCACGACTCACACCCCTAAGGCAGCATCCCTCAGATCTCTTTCCCAACTGGAAGGGTGCAACCTTACGGGTCCGAGGCACAACCCTAGATACCCCCCAATCCTAAACCCTCAGCCCTGAGCGACCAAACCCTAAACCCTATACCCTAAATTTTGGTTCTAAACCCTAAACCCTCAACCCTAAACCTAGACCCTAAACCCTAAACCCTCCCTTTCAGGACCCTATTAAGATAAAGACAGCCCCAGCTTTCAGAAGTAAGCGCAGCCGCGCAGCCCAGGATGCCCAGTGGTGACCTTATTCCCCTTTTTCTCCCCTGGTTCTTAGTGTAGGGTTTAGGGTTTAGGGTTTAGGGCTTAGGGTTTAGGGTTTAGGGTTTAGGGAATCACGGAATGAGGGAATTAGGGCCCCATATGTACCCTTGAAGGGATTCTTCAGGGTACCTCATTCCCTCATTCCCTACTAGGAACCAGCCAGTTGGTTGTTTTTTTTTTTTTTGGGGGGGGGGGGGGGGGGGGGCTTAGGCTCCCTTATCAGCCCCTCTAAGCAAAAAAAAACATGGCACCCTGTTTTAACTTCTAGGCTTCTGGGCAACCTAGCTAAACCCAAAAAAACCCTTAGACAACCTGGAAACCATGAAACCCTAAACCCTAAACCCTAAACCCTAAACCCTAAACCCTAAACCCTAAACCCTAAACCCTAAACCCTAAACCCTAAACCCTAAACCCTAAACCCTAAACCCTACCTCAGGTTCTCCTGAGGACGAGATCCGATACGGACGGGCTGGCCGATGATGAGCAGGGACGGGCGTCACCTAAGAGGACCCTCGATGCCCTGTGGGTGTTAGTGTTTAGGGTTTAGGGTTTAGGGTTTAGGGTTTAGGGTTTAGGGTTTAGGGTTTAGGGTTTAGGTTAGGGGCATGTTGAGGGACTGCTTGGAGGAGCATTGGGCTTAGCAAGCAGTTGTAACCCCAGAAACCCTAAACCCTAAACCCGCTTATGACAGAGGTTGGGCGATCCCAATGATGGGTCTTAGGGCACCCATGTCCCCCCCCACATTTTGCGAAGTAAGTCCCCGAATGCCCAGAGCAGCTCCAGCAACTCGAGTCTCTCGTGTTTGTTTCTTTGTTCAGGATGGAGTTTAGGGTTTAGGGTTTAGGGTTTAAAAAAAGGGTTTGGGGTTTAGTGTTTGGGGGTCTTTCCTGAATTCGGGGGTTGACTTGGCAGGAGTCCCAGCAAGCTTGTCTGCGTCTGGGTTCAAAAGGAACTCTGTCAGGTGGGATGATTTGACACTGGAGGTTTAGAGGCTCAGAGGTTATGATGTGTGGGCACACTGGACAGTCCCTAAACCGTATACACAACACCTACATTGAGCAATGTGGGGCCTTATGACAGTTCTGCCAGGACAGCCCAGCGCGCAGGCCAGTCAGGGTCGCTTGAACTTTCAGGGCTTAGGGTAGTTGTAAGCCCTTTTTTGCCCTTATAAGGAAGAATGTTGTTTTTGTTTTTTTTTTTTTTTGGGGGGGGGGGCTCTCAAGCATGTAGTAGCATAGAAGTACAGCTGTTCTCAACAGACACCCAAAGAGTCCTGTATACCCGTTACTTGCAGGAAAATTGCAATAGGGATCCTTATCATGACTTAAGGTATACCCTAAACCCTAAACCCAAAACCCTAACGCGTGTAGTCCTTAACTACGGGGTATTGGGCTCTCTGGATACATCCGCCTCACGCTTCCAAGAGTGGCAAAAGAAGCTACGTCTGAGCCCACGGTTTAGGGTTTAGGGTTTAGGGTTTAGGGTCTAGGGTCTAGGGTTTAGGGTTTAGGGTTTAGGGTTTTCCGCATTGTAGTCAGGCCGCTTCGTCAGGCACTCAAAAAGCGAAACGATCTCCCATTGCGCGGCAGCCTGAGGGCAGCCCCCCCTTATCCCACCAGTCATCCCAGACACCTTTGCTTCAGCGTTGAGGGCTTTAGGCTTTACCCTGAGCCCTAAACCCGAAACCCTAGGGTTTAGGGCTTAGGCTTTACCCTGAACCCTAAACCCTAAATCCTAGGGTTTCGGGCTTAGCTCAAGCCTCTGGTGCAAAAGGTGGCGTCGCAAGCCGACTTCACCAGCGGGCAAAGGTTCATGGGATGAAGCTTTTGAAGATGGCTGCTTGGTGTCAGGCGAATCATTCCACCCCCACCCCCCCCCCTGGGGTTTAGGGTTTAGGGTTTCGGGTTTAGGGTTTTGGGTTTCGGGCCCCCCCCCCCGCCCCCCAAGCCACGCTACATCTTAGGGGCAGGGTAGTTAACCTTTATAACCTTTTTGGGCAAAGTTAACCTTTTTGCTAGGGTATTCTGCCCCTAAGGCATGCTTCTATTTGTGGGAAGACTTTTGCAAGGGTTTTTCTTCATGACTATGTGCAGTAGTTAGCTTCGGCCCTGTCGAAGCTGTCCAGCAGTCATGCTCTGAAGTTTTGCTAAACCCGGCTACACCCAGAATTGCCTAAACCACCTAAGCATAATTAGAAAGAACCGGTGTGAAAGAGAAGCCTCATCGTGAAGACCTGCAGGTTTGCACCTGATTTTGGTTCAGGTTTTGGCCACACCCTGCGAGACTACGATCTTGTAACGTTCACGTTCTTCTTGGTAGGCCGTAGGTCTCCAAAACGAGCGAGCAGTTTCACGCAATCAGCTGAATTTGACCCGTAGCCGCATACCGAAACCCTCGAGTTGCAGTGAGGACTGTGATAAGGTTGTCGCAGACTCTTGGCTCTGATGGCACGAGCTAATTTGGAGTAAGCTGGCGAAGGGTTATTCGGATTTGCGTCCACGTGTTCAGGATTTGGACTTTCGTTGTTAGGTTTCGTGGGTCCATTGCTTGCGGGCCTGACTAGAGCGCGGATTTTGTTTTCTGTTTGTGCGTTTTGCTTTTGCTCTTGAGGATGGTTGCATTTAATCTTTGCGATTAGTGCTTATTCAGCATGAGTGTTCTTTGATCTGCTCTGACGAAAGCTAAACTCGGAACTTGCTTACATGGGTGAGGGGTTTCATATGGCTTTTGAGTGTATGTACTAGAGTGCTCCTCACCTCACAAAATTTGACGAGTGTGCATATTATGTGTCCTGTTTCAAGCCCTAAGATAAACCCTACTGCATATCCTAAGGGTCCTAAATAGGGAAGACTCGGGCCTTAGAGAACTTCCTATGCAGGGACCTTGAGGACCAATTTGTTCTGCAAAAATGAGGTATGTGGACCTTTAGACGTTAGGGTTTACCAGACCCTAAACCCGAAACTAGTGCACAGGGACCCAAGGTATGCCCCTATTCCCCTCCTCTTTTAGGGTTCAGGTTCCCTTATAAGTTCTCCTCCTCATTTAGGGTTCAGGTTCCCTCATAAGCCACAATAAGGCCAAAAGGAGTGCTCTTTTACTCCTAGGTCACCCTAAAATCTGAACCCTAGGCCCTGTTATTCCCAGGGCAGATGAAGCCCTAGACCTCGGATATTCCCACTTATACTAGCAGTCCTGAATCAGCACCCCCCTACTATAATCCCTCTTAAGGAGCTGTTAGTATAAGGGGGGAACATCCCAACCCTAAACCCTAAACCCTAAACCCTAAACCCTAAACCCTAAACCCCTTTTTCCTCCCAAAAAATAGGTTATCAGGCCCCTAAACCGAAACCCCGAACCCTGGCTGAGTGAGGAGACGACCGAAACCTTCGTCGATGCCGCGGAGAAGTACGATGTGCTGGAGCAGCTCCTGGGGCCGAATCATGAGGAGTGGCAGGAAGACCAGGGACATCTGTTGAACCCTAAACCCTACACCCTAAACCCTAAACGCTAAACCCTAAACCCTAAACCCTAAACCTGCAGGGCGCTTCTGACAAGGGCCGAGGCATTGTTTGGACAGGAGAACGCCGGGCCTGCTGGAAGTTGGCTCGTCATCGACACGACACGCCAACCCTTCCTGCCATGCATGTGGGTCTTGGATCTTTGTGAATA
Organism: Symbiodinium natans; assembly: GCA_905221605.1. NCBI lineage: Eukaryota > Dinophyceae > Suessiales > Symbiodiniaceae > Symbiodinium > Symbiodinium natans. Next base: position 671,351 of record CAJNDS010001469.1, read on the forward strand.
TGGGTTTGTCTTCTTTGTTTTCTAAGGCGGGAAGGCATGGGTTGGCGTGGGATCTTGGCATTTCGTAGATTTGGGCTCTGAAGTTTGTAGACAGCAATCCCTCTTCAGTTGCCCCGTGGAGCATTGCTAGACGGGTGGCAAAAACAAAACCTGCATGTTGGTGGTAGGTTCGTATCTAGGATAGACGCAAGCCCAGGAGTGTTTTGCACTGTCTCGATGGCCGTTTGAGTCTGGATCCCTTCTTTGAATTTGGGTTGATAGGGTTTCGGGTTTGAAGTTGTACGACCCCAAATCAGCCCAATACCCTTGAATGAAAATTTTTACCTTTGATAATCTTAAATCTTAAGGGCAGCAATCCAATTTTCAGGTAACATCTTATGGGCTCTTTGGGAATGCTGCTGACCCCGAGCCCCCAAGGATTGGCAGAGGAAGCGCAGCGGTTGTGAAGAAGGCTGTGCGGAAGCAGGACTTCCTCCGTATACGTTTAGCTTGAGGGCTGAAACTCCCCAAGTAACCCTAAACCCTAAACCCCAAACCCTAAACCCCAAGCCCTAAACCCTGAACCATAAAATCTCCAAGCTGGAGCCGGACATTTTCGATGCTGAGCTTTGGTTGTAGGCTTAGGGGGGTTCTCTCGAAGGCCAGTTGAACCGTTAACAAATTCTGGTTCTGATAAGTTTTCAGGATTTTGGGGGTACATTACTGAGACTCCTAGCTTTGGGAACGACCAGATAAAGCGATCAGCGGTATCCTCATGAAGGGTACTTTTGGGTCTAGGAGGGTCTCAATGCCATCACCCCATTTCCTCGCGGAGACATAAGATGAACAGCCCTAATGGATGTTACCCTAGGCCCTAAGGATCCATGTACCTATATGGTATATACTTGGGCCTTGAAGGGGGTTCCTACACAGTAGCTTTAAGGGCCCAAGTAGACTTGGAGGTTCATGGTACTTATTAATCCATTATCACTGTACCCACAACTGTACTTGAAACCAGATGAGGGCACTTAAGGGGCATATACGTGGGTTATAAGTACAGTGAACCTCCAACTATACCGTTTAGGTACATGGATCCTTCGGGAGAAGGGGAGTCCAGTCTTCACCCTAAACCCTAAACCCTAAACCCTAAACCCTAAACCCTAAACCCTAAACCCTAAACCCTTCCAGTCTTCACCTTTCTTTAGAAGGACGGCCTCGTCGTTGCACTCAAGATTGCTGGCCGAGCGCTCAGAGCCCATGCCGCCACTTTCCACCTCCGCTGTTGCGTGGGGGTTTAGGGTTTAGGGTTTAGGGTTTTGGGTTTAGGGTTTAGGGTTTAGGGATTAGGGGTTGTGTTTTGAAGTGTAGACTTGGCTTGCCTTTGTTAGGCTCCCCGCATACAGCAGGTTTCCGCCGGCGATGACTCTGTCTTGTTTTCTGCGGCCGGCGGGAAAAGCAACTGTTTCCCTCCACGGCGCCAGCCGAGTTTGCAGCGTTTCCCTTGTAAGCGGTCGGGAATCTGGTGTAAGCCCCCACACTTGCGACTGCTTGGGCCCGTGTGAACCAAAAAAATCCCTAAACCCCAAACCCTAAACCCCAAACCCTAAACCCTAAACCCTAAACCCTAAACCCTAACCCTAAACCCCAGCTCCAAACCCGGAGCCTCGGCAAACCTTTGGAAGTTCAGACCCGGAGCCCCATCCAACCGGATGTGGGCTTCAGGGTTTTGGTGGATTTTCGGGCTGACAACCCCAAGGTCGTGTTGAGAAGATTCATCACGGGAACACCCTAAGCCCTAAGCCCTAAGAACCCTAAGAACCCTAAGAACCCTAAGAACCCTAAGCCCTAAGAACCCTAAGTCCCTAAGAACCCTAAGCCCTAAGAACCCTAAGCCCTAAGAACCCTAAGCCCTAAGAAGCCCAAGAGCCCTAAGAACCCTAAGCCCTGAGAACCCTAAGCCCTAAGAGCCCTAAGAACCGTAAGCCCTAAGAACCCTAAGCCCTAAGAAGCCGAAGAACCCTAAGAACCCTAAGTCCCAGGCTCCAAGGACACCTTTGCCTTGGCCGAGGGGGAATATCGGATGCTGCAGCCCTTGGCCTTATAAACAGAGCCTAGAGGGGTTTAGGGTTTAGGATTTGGGGTTTAGGGTTTAGGGTTTGGGGTTTAGGGTTTGGGGTTTAGGGTTTAGGGTGTTGGATTTTTGGTTTAAGGGTTTCCGGGTTTAAGGTTTAGGGGAGGTATTTCGGCCTGAGTTGACCAGACGGATTTTCCCTTTGGGATCTTATGGGAGAATCCTACCCCCCCACGAGTCGTCAGGCGTTGTCGCTTTTGGTCCCAGCTCCCTGTGTCAACTGGGAACCTGTAGTATCTTACAGATGGGCAGGGGCGGTCAAGGAAGCGCAGATCGAAATGCAAGGATGCCCCCATGCCCTTGAAAGACCTTGACGGCTTGACTCATTAGGGTATGGCCCGAATCAACTTGACTGCACAAGCCTGTCAAAACCTTTCAACCTCCAAACCCCTCAAGGGCCCCAAACACTAAACCTTACCCAAAGGCTCCTATGTAGCACCTTTTTGGGGAAGTATACTAGAATCCTCTCTTACCTAACCCAAAAAGGAACTACATTGGAGCCTCTGGGTAAACCCTAAGCCCCCTTAAGGTCCATTAAGCACCCGCACATCATTCGCGCGCTGGACTTTTTCACCACGTCCGTCAGCGCAATCATGGTGCGGGGCTTCCACCCTTTTAACTGCCTTACCCACCGAGCCCAATGCCCCTCCAGTAGGGAATAACACCATTTGTTTGTATAGGGATTGTTAAGATGATTTAAGGTATGTTCCTGAATTGAGGGGTATAGAGGGCTCTGTGGGTATTCATCTCCAAACCCTCGAATGCAGCTTCGGGAATAGGTCTGGAGGACCTCTTTAGTACCTCATTACATGATGAGTAGAATATACATAAGCTAGGATGCTCAGCAGTGCCCTTACTCAAAACCAGGGCACCCTTTTAATGCTAGGTTACTGGGCGACCTAGAAGAAGTGAGCCACCCCCAAAAGAATTGCAATCGGGGGTCCAGGTAGGGCTAAGGGGTGTTAGGGCGAACTGGTTGCGGGCATTATCATCCTTGAAATCTCCTGTCGAAGAACCACGCAAAGTTTAGGGTTTAGGGTTTGGACACGGCTACTGTGAACAAGACTTTAAGTGACTCAAATAGATTGGTTTGTTGGGAGGGCTCGGTAGCAACCCATTGAGCGCGTCCTTGGAGCGTGTAGTGTACAGCCAACATCTACACATAGACGTATAAATCTATATGTATATATATATATGCACATGTATGTGTATAATGTGCATACACATCTAGATATATTAAGTACATATTTGCTCTAAATAAGCGTGCTTTGATTTAGTATATATATATATACACACGAAGATAGTTCTTATATAAAATTCATATGCAACCCCTGGGGCCCTCAACGGAACATTCCCGGAGCCATCTTGGACCTCTGGCAGGTCTTGGAGTATTTTGAAGGCGGCAGCTTAGAGGACCGACCAAAGTGGCGGATGCGGATAATTTTCAGGGTTTGGGGTTTAGGATTCAGGGTTTAGGGTCACAGATCAAGTCCGCGCTAAGCAAGAAAAACAAGTTCAGGGTCATTTTTTCTCATAGAAGCCCAGAAAAATAAGATCCCCCCCATTAAAGGGACCCTTCCATTCGAAGGCTGCGTTGGTGTTATGTGAGAGGTCGAGATACAGGTTGCAAGTTGAGTCTGAACTTCCCTAACTCGCCAGACCCCTGAGAGGATCCAAAAGCAGATCCCTGTCAGGGTTCCTGAGAATAACCGAATAGTAGTGTAGGGCAGCATTTTTGGTTCTACTCCTAGGGGTCTGGGTCACAAGCACGCCTGAACCCTTGCGTAACTCGGCTGCGGCTGACCATGCCAAGGCTAAGGCACGCATGTATTGTCAAGGCAGGTCTCTGACACTCACATGCACTCGCTGTCTCCCTCTCTCTCTCTCTCTCTCTCTGGCGCTCGCTCTCGCTGTACCTCGTGCTATGCGTGCATAACTACGCATATGTTTTCCTTCCATGTGTTTGCATAGTCGTGTTTGGACTGGTCTTTAAGCAAAATGTCCTCACCATTCACCATCTGCTTGCGGGGGAACACTTGAAGGTTCATGGATACCTATATGTAGGATTATAAGTACCCGGGCAAGGTTATCACCAAGTTAATCTCACTGAAACTCCCTGGGCATAAGCACCCATGAACCCCCAAAAACAGGAGGCTGTGCCCAAGCTCGCTGGCTCGCGCCTGCCGGAGAAGTTGCCGAGGGGGGGGGGGGGGAGGGGGGGGGGGGGGGCAGGGGGGGGAAAGGGGGGGGAAAGGGTTGGGTGTTGGGCTTGGGGTCGCCATGGTCCTTGCGACCTGTTTCGACTTGACCGGTTTCAGGTCTCAGAGTTTTTGTGGGATTTTGTGGGCTTTTGTGGGGAAGGTTCAGGTTTTTCGTTTGACGTCTGGGTGGGTGTCCATTGCTTTCCGGAAGAGGATGCAGGCACCCCGGAAGAACGACGCACCTTGCAAGGATACATGGCTTCAGGAGATATTCACCCAAAGAGCCCAACACCCCTTAATTAAGGAATATTCCTTAAATCATAATATTAAGGATCCCTTTACAATTTAAGGTACATTCCTTAATTAAGGAGTATTGGGCTCTCTGGGCAGGACACATACATGGCTCAGGGTTTGCATTTCTTAGTTGTTGCGCAAACTTGCCCCACATGGGTGTGCGAACTACACCCAGCTGTAGCATCACGCAAACCCTAAACCCTAAACCCTAAACTAAACCCCAAAAACTCTAAAACCCTAAACCCTAACTATCTCAGGGTTGAGGACAGACGTCAGGTTTGTGCGATTGCCAGGTTCAGTCTGAGATTCTTCATGCCGAGATCACGTCAGGTGTCCTTTAAGGCTTGCCCCACACCTACCCTCGATCCTGTTAGGGTTTAGGGTTTAGGGTTTCTGCCCTAAACCCCAAAACCCTACTCCGTAATCCCTAATTCACCACCATCAAAACACGATAAATGCTGCGTTAGCCAGTAGAGATATTTCCCGAGACAAGACCCAAGAGACGCAAAGAGGCCAATACCCCTTTATAAAGGCATATATACCTTAAAGGGTTTAGGGTATAGTCATCCTCGTATAGATTAAGGTATATTCCTTTATTAAGGGGTATTGGGCTCCTGGGGGGCAAAAAAAACTATCTAGGGGTCAGCAATATTCTAAGCCCTAAACGCTAAACCCTAAACCCTCCTTAATTCAAGGGCTTTGGGCTCTCTCTCTCTCTCTCTCTCTCTCTCGCTCTCTCTCTCGGGGAGCAGGAGCTGAAGGCGCGCCAGTTGTTTAAAGCGCTGCTCTCGGCTGTGTGTGACTGGACCGAAATTACTACCTTGTGGGTTTAGGGTTTAGGGTTTAGGGTTTAGGGTTGAGGCTTTAGGGTTTAGGGATGTCATGTGCAGTGAAGTCAGTGGTAGATGGGTTCAGAAGCTGGAGGCCTTGGGACCTCCTGCTGTGTGAAACTTAAACTGCATGGCCTGAACATGTCCGGGCGTATCCTTCCAAGCCTGCTGCAAAAGGAAAGTCAAACCCTAACCCGACACGAGTCTGCGCCTCTGAATTAGGGTTCAGGGTTTAGGGGTCAGGGTCTCTTAACCCTGCCTCCCTTTGGCCATGTGGTCTTGAAGGAAGGGCTTAGGGTTTGGGAGGGTGGATACCTCCTTTTCTTGGCAGAGGTTCTTGAACTAGGTAAAGATTCTGTCGGTGCTTGTAACCGGTGAAAGGGTCGAGAAGCCTTCATCTCATGTAAACGGAAATCCCCCCCCCCCTCTCCTTTATACGGTTTGTAGGGTTTGTATGGGTTTACGGGTTCAGGCTACTTGCATCTTCGACGGATCATCCACCGCGATGTGAAGCCGTCAAACGTGGTTGTTTCCGTGCCTCCTGCTGCACACAGTGCTAGGACGCGAAGTAGGCCCTCATTCCCTTTCTGTTGGGGTCTAGGTTCCCTTATAAGCCCCTTGAAACCCAAAAAGGGCAGCCTGTTCATTCCCAGGTTTGTTTTGGGTCCCTAAACCCTAAACCCCAACCCTAAACCCGAAACCCTAAACCCTGAACCCTGAACCCTAATAGAGTCAGTGTCGTGTTTCCTGGGGGCAGGAAATTTGCACTTGAGCCCTGCTGCAGGGATTCAGCGGGAACATCCCAACTCGAAACCAATCCGCTCAACAACCTATGTCCTGAGTTCTGGGGACTAGCTCTTAGATCACGACATGGCCAGGGTAAAATGGGCAGTCAAGCACAGGAAGGGGTTTTTGGCTGATTGGCTTTGCACAAGGAACTGAAAACATGTACAGTGCGATGAATTAGAGTTTGACAAGGCTTCAATGGGTCATGATGTTTCTGACATTGGTCATGTGCTGAGGTTTAGAGTCTAAACCCTAAACCCTAAACCCTAAACCCTAAACCCTAACTCTCCGAGTTCCGCGCTCGCCACCTGTCTCAGGCCGACTTGTCGGATCTGCGACTCTTAGATTTCAACGTCGCGAAGCGCCTGACAGAAGGAGGCACGGAGTACTCAGAGGGCCTAAACCCTAAACCCTAAACCCTAAATCCTAAACCCTAAACCCTAAACCCTAAACCCTAAACCCTAAACCCTAATTGAAGGAAACTACCTCAAACTATACAGGGCTCCTTGATATGATTTAAGGAGTATTCCTTACTTAAGGGGTACTGTGGCCTCCTCAACTACTGCCCCCTGGTTCTAAGTAGGGAATGAGGGAATTAGGACACGATATATACCCTTTACGGGATTTTATAGGGTACCTCATTCCCTCATTCCCTACTAAAAACTAGCCAGTAACCCAGACCTTTGGGAGGATCCAAACCGTAGATCCCTTTAAGGCTTCCTAAACATAGCCTAGTAGTAGAAGGGGGGACTAGTTGGGGCTTCTTCTTTTTGGATCTTCCCTTTAGGGTTTAGGGTTTAGGGCCAACACTTTTCAATATGACTTTCGGGTAGCTGACCATGAACATGTTGGCAAGCAATATGTTGAGCCTTCCCGGGTATTACAATATGTGGTACTTACTTTGCGTAATAGCAGTAGTATGCAGCATACTATAAAGTGGATCATCACCCTCTGTCACACATCCGTTGGGCGGCCGCCCCTCGAAATTTGGAGCTCTTGCGCAAACAGCGGACCAAAACCATCAAAATATACCCGAAGGATCCATGTACCCATATAATCGATACCTGGGCCCTGAAGGGGTTCCTACATAGTAGCTTCAGGGCCCAAGTATATACAACCCTAAACCACAAACCCTACGCTACTACAAGGAGGCCCCCCCCCCTCCCCCCAGTTACAAGCAGAGTTATAAGGACCCTAAATTAGGTTGTAAGTCCCTTAACTATCGTTAGTATAGTAAGGGGGCCCCTCCTACTAGCTTTAGGACCCAAGTATATACCATATAGGTACATGGATCCAGGGGAAGACTCGCGGGCCCTGGGGGATGTTTAGGGTTTAGGGTTTAGGGATTTAGGGTTTAGGGTTTAGGGTTTAGGGCAAAGTTTCGGGTTAGGGTTTATAAGGTTGAGGGCAATGGGAGCGGCGGTAGTACGAAAGACTTCCTCAGCAACGATCCCATGACATCATGCTGCGAACGGACCATGCAAGTGCTGAACGTGCTCTGCAAAATCATGGAAGCATGTTCTCAAATTTCGTGTGTGTGTGTGTGTGACTGCGGCCTTGCTTTATAGTGAAACTTATTGACCGTAACAGAACAGCTTTCTCGTTCTTGAAAGGGAATGAGTTATATCCCGATATATACTTCTGCCCCCCCCCCCCACACCCCCGAACAAGGATTGACATGTTTGTAAAGACCCAGCCGCGTTATAAACACGGTGCGTGTTTACAACTTCGCGTTTTTTTTACAACTTCCAAACATCTTGGCATATCTTGGCTTCTTCATCTGATAAGCCTTAGCAAAAATGATGCTGTGTAAAAGGGCCTGCCATGAGAACTACGAAACCCGCAAGCACAAGCACAGGCGAAGGAGTTTTACACGCAAATATGGTATGTAAAAACGCAGGCCCCATGGCGGGCCCTTCTGTATATATATATATATAGATATATATATATTATTATTTATTTATTTATTTATTTATTTATTTGTATTTATATTTATATTTATATTTATACACACATAGTCTATATTATTTACTTGTATTTAGATCTATACTTATATAGATTGTCAGCAATCATCGTAAGATGGGTACTTTCATTTAGTTTCAGATGCTACACGGTTCGAGTTGGGAAGCCCCGGCAAACTTGGATACACCATGCAAAGAAGTTTGTGTGGGAAGAGACGCTTGGCAGAATATCTTATGAAGAAACCCCGGTACAAGATAATCTCATCTATAATGCGGGTTTGCAAAGACAGTTCTAAAGCGTCTGCAGAGGGTAAGCCTCCTTTTTGCTGCGCCAACGCCGTGTCTTGAAGTTGACGTACAGTCGATTCACGGTATGGCTTCGGAACACGGTTCGGGCGGAGCTAATTCGGAGTTTTGTCGGTCCGCTCTAGACTTCCATGCCCTCCCCCCCCCCCCCACCCCCCTTGCGGCCTCCGCCCTGCCGCCCGCCGAATATTAGAAGATCAGGGTTTAGGGTTTAGGGTTTAGGGTTTAGGGTTTAGGGTTTAGGGTTTAGGGTTTAGGGTTTAGGGCGCCATCTTTGTCTCAATTGGCATGATTGCAGCGGGCCCCTGATCTACCATTTGCTTGAGAACCCCCACACCTCAACAATAAAAGATAATCATCCCCATATTGCCCAAGGAAAATGTTTTTTGCATTAGCCTTTTTTGGGGGTGGGGGGGGGGGTGTGTTCTAAGCAAGTACTGCTGATGGAAGCCATTGAACAAGCTTTTTTAAAGGAGCAAGTCGGCACCTTTGAGGATCTTTAAAAACGGACACCCAAACCCAAGGGTGCAACCTTGGGGGTCCGAGGGGGTAGGGTTTAGGGTTTAGGGTTTAGGGTTTAGGGTTTAGGGTTTAGGGTTAGGGTCCATGAACAGAAGCAGCGTAGTCCTGGGACTGGGGGCCGCGCGCGTGCCAAAATGCCAAGAGCACCCAAATTTTCTCCGGGAGGGGGGGGCATATGGGCACTAAAAGGGTTTATGTGGTTCATATACCTTACCCCCCACCCCCCCCCCCAACCCTCCCCAAACCCCAAACCCTAAACCCTAAACCCCAATACCGCGTCAGGAGTAAAAAATGAAGACTTAGGGATCCTCAATATGATCCAGGTATATTCCGTATGGGGTATGAGGCCCGTACAGCAGTTGGCAAGATGTGGCAACCACAAATAGTAAAGCCCGCAATGTAGATCCAGCCCCAACATCCCAAATGTCCCAGAATACCCTAAATACCCTAAATTCTTAGGGTTTAGGGTTTAGGGTTATACCCTGAAGTATGGGGCTCTTTGGTTTTATGGGGCATTTTAGGCATATTAGGGTTCCCCACTTAAGGGCCCATACCAAGGGACCATGGAACTACCCTAAACCCTACACCCTACAACCCCTTAAGATTCCCTAAACCCTCAACCCTAAACCCTGAACCCTGAACCCTAAACCCTAAACCGATGTGGATTCGCCCCAGCTGTGCAGGAGTGAAAAAAACCCTAAACCCCCTAAACCCCCTAAACCCTAAACCCTAAACCCTGGCTGCGTGAGGAGCCTTGACGCTGACTGGGACGCGGCTGTACTGTGCACCTGAAGTGCTGGACGGCGAGCCACCCAATGAAGCCAATGACGTCGCCCGGCCTTCAGACACGGAACAAACAAAAAGAGGGGTTTTGGGTTTAGGGTTTAGGGTTTAGGGTTTAGGGTTTGGGGTCGTTGCAACCGCGTCCATGGACCTATATAGTACACATACTTGGGCCTTTAAGGGGTACCTACGCTAGCTTTAGGGCCCAAGTACATTACATGCCATATTGAGATTTTTGGGAGTGCATGACCCAAAAATCGACCCTGGATCATGCCGGAGGTGTGGGGCTGTGGGCTTTGCGTCTACTTTATGCTCGCCGGTCGGCTGCCGTGGAAGATGCTGGGCTGTCTTCAGAGGGCTTCGGGGTCTTTTTTTCTGCCCTCTAGGTGGGATCGATGGTGTATCACACGTTGTTGTGTTTTGTTTTTTTTTTGGGGCGGGGGGACTTCAGGGTTGAGGTTTTACACTAAACCCTAAACCCTGGGGGGGGGGGGGGGGGGGGGGGGGTGCAAGGGTGGGGGTGCGGGGGGGGGGGGGGGGCACCCAATATTCAAGTACTTAGGATGCCCAGTAGTATCTTATTGCCTTTTGGGGGTGTTTAGGTTCCCTGAAACCCTCTTCAAGCAAAAAAAGAGCACCCTTATTTACCCTAGGTTACTGGGCAACCTAGATACTTAGGTCTGCGTTGACAAGCAAGCACACAAAAGCCCTGCCTACTTGGAGGTTCAGGGTACTTATATAACCCCAATTCGAACTGCACTTGTAAGCCCCCTCAGTCCTCTAAGTAGATTAGAAGTAGACTTCCAATTGGAATTGGGGCCATCATGTAACCCTAAATCCTGAACCATGAGCCCTAAACTTTGTAATTGGGGTTATAGGTACCCGTGAACCTCCAAGTAGTTGCCTGTGATGTGGGTGTCCTGCGTGCGCACACCTTTCACACGATGAGCAGCGAAGGGTCGGATTTGGACAACACACTAAACCACCCTAAACCCTTTAAAAGGAGGGACACCTAGAAGGGAGTCATAATCTTCTTCCCCTATATAACCCCTTTATATAACTCATATAGTCCCTCTACACCTACGAAGCCCCACGAGGTTTCTCCCGACTGAGAACCGCAATGAGAACATCTACACGACTCCTCCAGCACTTCGGGTCACAAGCTCCAAGCACTCGGCCCGCATCGTTTCGGGGCGTAGGGTTTTTGGTCTACTTGAAGGTTCATGGTACTTACTAACCCTACTTATAATACCCCTAAAGGGCCTTATAGGGGTTATCCCAATTATAAGTAGGGTTATAAGCCCAGTTATAATTGGTTAGTAAATACCATGAACCTTTAAGTAGGGGCAATACTATT
>CAJNDS010001469.1:687500-794409 GCA_905221605.1 Symbiodinium natans
CTGGGCCACCGAACGAAAGAAAAGGTGAGTTTGCTTCAAGTCCGCTTTGGGCCGAAGCTTACCTGAAGGCTTCAAACAGGACCGAGTCGGCACTTCTTCCCCTTTTTTGAGGGTTTAGGTTCTGGTACAAGCCCCTTTAATCCCAACAAGGGCACCCTTGTGCCATTCCCAGGTTACCATCGGTTTGGTCGATGAAGTTCCTTTCTGGGGCTAGTTATGAGGGCTTACCCTAAACCCTAAACCTAAACCCTAAACCCTAAGCCAATCGGTGCTGCATAGGAGCCTTCAGGTAGTCGCAGTTATTCAGCAGGTCAGACCAGAAAGCGCTTTCGCCAAAATTCTCAGTCTGGCAGGGAGAGCCCGCTAGCTTGAGGAACCACCCTAAACCCGAAACCCTAAACCCTAAACCCTAAACCCTAAACCCTAAACCCTAAACCCTAAACCCTAAACCCTTACGTACCATTGTTCTCCTGTGAAAGTGAAAAAAAGGTTCCGGGTTCGTAGGGTTTTGGCTTAGGGCAATACTGAAGGTACACTTCCTTCGGTAAGGCCATAAGGGTTGCTGCGGTAACCTGAGTTCAGCTGTCTGGCGTGGACATATCTATGCTCCCATCTCAAAATAATTTTCCTTCGTAGCTGAGTAGATAGCCTTTAACCTTTTTTGGGGCATGTACAATCCTACCATAGCTGAAAGGTTCCCCTTTTTTTGGGCCAGGGTACTTAGCGACTAGGCTTTCATGGGTTTCTCTGCTACCCCCCTCTATACTACCCCCCCTAGGTTCCACCCTTACATAACCTTAATTAGACTTAACTACCCTTAAATAGCCTTAATTCCGGCGGGAACCCCGGGGGGAGGGGGGGGGTAGTATAGAGGGGGGAAGGAGGCAAAACCCAAAGGTTTCGGTTTCCCAATCCAAGTGCTTGACCTTTTCCTTTCTCGGCCGGGATCTGGCGGAGACCCATGGTACCCAAGTAGAGATGACTTGCAGGTTCATGGTACTTATACCCCTGTTCTGACTGTGCTTACTGCATAACCCACTTCTTTATATCCCACTTAGAACCCCTCGAAGTGCCCTAACATGGTTGTAATTGGATTGTAAGTACAGTTAGAATCGGGTTAATAAGTACCATGAACCTCCAAGTACATGTGGCCCAGAGCTTTTTGTATGCTCATGCCGAGCTGCACTACTCACCTAGGACTTAGGAGTAGGCCCTTCTTTCCTTTCTTGATGATTTAGGTTCCCTGAATAAGCCCCTTTAACCCAAGAAGGGTGCCCTCTGCTGCTTTTCAAGGTTCCTCTTGGGCCTAGTCACTAGATTCCCGGGCCCGAGGTGGGTGCTAAACGCAGTCAAGGATGGGTCGAGGCGGCTTCGGCGTTTGCCTGAGGGTTGGATTGAGGGTGTAAATATGATAGACACGAGTTGAGCTTACCTAAAATCTCCTTTCTGGTAGAATTTTACTAGATTCCCCTCTAACTTACCCAAACAAGATCTACGATAGAGCCTTCAGGTACGCTGCAAAAGAGGAGACTAAAGCAAAAACAACGTGATGCCAGGTAGCCCCTCGGCCAGAAGACATAGTATCATGCAGATGCCGATGCATGAGGAGGCCTGCTGCTCCCTATCTTCAGGATTTTGGGTTTAGGCCAACTTTCAAAGCAACAAAACGGGGCACCCTCTTTGGTCCTAGGTTACTGGGCAGCCCAGGTAATTACTTGGGTTGGGCGGGGTCCCTCAGGTGGCCTTGTGAACCCTTGAAACAAGTGCACCCTCTTTAGTCCTAGATCACTGAGGGTTTAGGGTTTAGGGTTTAGGGTTTAGTTGTTGGTGCGCCGTCCACCTTCCGACTGTGGAGCGGCATGTGTTGTTTGGTTAACTCGTCGGGATAGGGTCCAGGGTTTGGGGTTTAGGCTTAAGAGTCTAGGGTTCTGTGCTTGAAAGGGTTTAGGGTTTAGGGAGGCAAGGAAGAAAGGAACAAAGGAACAAAGGAACAAAGAGACAGGATAATCTGTTGCTTCACAGTGTTGCCGTGCTCAGTTGCTCGGATACCAGAGACAGCACCGAGCAAACCCATACCCCCCCAAAACCCTAAGCCCTAAACCCCAAAAGTGGGCTTTTCGCCTTCAACCCGAAAAAGCCCTAAACACTAACAAGCTCAAGCGCAAGACCCGGGAAGTCCTCAAGATCCAGGCGTGATAAGTTACAAGTGACAAGGCCTACCTAATCGCTCTATTGTAGGTGTTTTTGGGGTTAGTTCTTGGGGATTCCAGTGTACTACCGTAGAAAGGTACAACACAGGAGCGTTTTCGGTGGAAGAAGAGGTTAATAAGTGCCGTTACTGGGACCCCAATTGGTGTTAACATGATAGTAAATTTTAGGCCTAGCGGCACGGGCCGGCCCCCGCCCCGCAAAACAGGAAACCTCGAAGTGGGCATCGTTTTGTTTTTGTTTTTCTGCTCCGTCTTTATTCCGCTGCCCTGTCTGTCACCCCCCCCCCTCTCCCCCCAACTCTTTCTCCGTCCTCTCCTCCGTGTCTTCCCCTTTCACTCTCTGTGTCCGCCCTCTTCCTCTCTCACCATCTCTCTCCTTCTGTCTATGTTGGTGTCTCCTTTTCTTTTTGTCCGTTTCCATTTCAATGTATTGCTCCCTTTCTCGTTTCTCGCTTTCTTTCTTGCTCCCACTCTTTCTCCCTTTCTCCCTTTGCCTCTTTCTCCCTGTGTCCCTCTTTCCCTCTCTCTCTCTCGCTGTCTCGCTCGCTCTCGCTCTCTCCCTCTCGCTCTCACTCTCACTCTCTCTCTCTCTCTCTCTCCCTCCCTCTCGCTCTTCCCCTTCCCCCCCCGCCCCCGCCCGCGCGCGCGCGCACCTGCATCAGGAGCATCATTGGGGTTGGTTCGGGAGCCCAAAAGACATTCTAAGCATGCGTTTTGCCTTCGAAAAACCTTCAGAAAACGCTGTAAACACGTGTTTTTGAGCTTGGGAAGCCTTTTGGAACCGAGGAAGAGAGAGCATCATGAGCATCAGCGGCCTCCCCCAGGCCATCCGAAACCTCCTGAAACACGCCGATTATATGTGCTTGAACGCTTGCGTGCCCACCAAACCCCCAAAAGCAAGACCCCGCATGCCCTTAAGCGCATTCGGGGTCCTGCTGTTCGGGTGTTTTGTAGGCACGAAGCCGTTCGAGCGCGTAAAATGAGCGATTTTGGGGGCGTTTTTACGTGGACCCACAAAACACTCGGTATTTACGAGGTTTTCTGCTGTTGGAACACCCCCCCAAACCGAGCATCATGAGCATCAGCTGGGTCTCTGGGCCGTCGGCCCCGGAGGCCCACAAAGCCCATGAGAAGCGATGGCTCGATGATGCGCCCGGACCCCCGCGCATCAGCAGCATCAGCAGACCCCCCCCCCGGACGTGGGTTTCGATGATGCGCACTTTGGGGGCGGGTCAAGGGCAACAGGGGTGGGGGTCGGAGGCACGCGTGAAAACCCTCATAAAAGCACGGTATTTACGGTGATTTCAGCGTTTTTCAGCGTTTTTTATTGCCTTGGGGCCGCGGGCCAGGGCTGCTGATGCTCATGATGCTCGCCTGGTTTTGGGCTTCCGGTACCCCCCCCAAACCTTGAAAAACGTGGTTTCGGCCTGGCGCGCGCCCTATGTGAAAAGCTAGGGCCGATGATGCGCGCCCGTGAGGGTTTAATGGGGTGCTGCGGGTGCTTTGTGGCCTCGGTTTTTCGTAAAAACCCATGGTTTTTACGAGGTTTTCGTGCTTTTCGCACCACCGCGTGTTGCGTCCCCTTGGATACCGTTTTGGAGGCCTCCCGAAGGCCCCCGCGCGAATTTGAAGCAATTTTGGGCGGGGTCTCGGGCGGTCGCCCCTTAAAGCTAGCGCTTTAGTGCGACGCGGGCTCCGCCCTGGACCACGGGGCCGGATTTAAGTGCCTCCAGCTCAAGCCGCCAAGTTAGCTGGAGCATAGTTGAAAGGTTTAAACGCGCTCGTCAGCTCAAAGGATGCCAAAGAAGTTGATTTGCTTGAGCCTCGGCAAAACGTGGGGGGGGGGGGTAGGGGGGAGCACTGGAACCAAACGCCATGAAGTGTGGGGGGGGGGGGGGTGGGGGGGGGGGGGTGGGGGGGGGGGGGGGGGGGGGTGGGGGGGTGGGTGGGGGGGGGGGGGGGGTGGGGGGGGGGTGGGGGGGTGGGGGGGGTGTGGGGGGGGGGTGGGGGGGGGGGGGGGTGGGGGGGGGGGGGGGGGGGGGGGGGGGTGGGGCTGGGGGGGGGTGGGGGGTGGCGGGGGGGTGGGGGGGGGGGTGGGGGGGGCAGGGTGGGGGTTTTTCCCAAAGGACCCCTATGTCCTGTGCGAAACCTACGGTTTGTGAGTTTATGCGGTGTGGGTGGCCTGGCCCTGAATGGACCTACGTTTTGGGGGGTAAGGGGTTTTCACCTCCTTTTCCACCTAGCGGAACAACATTTGCCCCCCCTCCCCCCCCACCGGCCCTTAACCTAAGCACTACACCGGAACCCTAAACCATAAACCCTAAACTCTAAACCCCAAACTCTAAACCCTAAACTCTATACCCTAAACTCTAAACCCTAAACCCTAAACCCTAAGACTCATGCGTAGCCTGAGTTCTTTGCTTTCCAGCAGGCTGGCGAACCGGAGTCTCTCGTCGCGCTTCAGGCAGCCTGGTTTTAGGGTTTAGGGTTTAGGGCTTAGGGTTTAGGGTTTAGGGTTCAGAGTTCAGGGTTTAGGGTTTGGGGGGGGGGGGGGGTTTAAGGCGGGCAGCCACCCAGTCCAGTTTCAGGGGCGGGTCTAGGGCCGAGCAAAATTAGCCTCTAGATGCTAGCCATCCTTTCTTGCGGTCATATTCGGGCCTTCGTATATTCCTTCCTTTAAGGGGTACTGGGCTAAACCCTAAGCGGGTGGCAGAAAACCCCTAAGAATGGACCCCTTAAACCCGGCCCCTCTATAGTGACTCGCTGTGACTCGCCTTTGGAGCTCGTATTTTGTGTTGCATATAGATATATATACACACGTATACATATAGTTTAGGGTTAAGGGTTATATATATATATACAAAACGTAGAGACGCACCTGGTGTGCATAGCCAATATAAGAAACAAGATAATAAGCTATAGCAAAATGTGACAACATCTCTAAACGCAGATCATGTACTTTGATCATGTTACTCTAGCCACTCGAATGTTATTTGATTGCCGAACGCCAAAGTTCGAGCCGCACCCCGCAGTACTAAAAGTCCGCGCCTACAGGAGATCAGTGCTGCAGCTACGCAAGTGTCCGAGGACCGGCGTGCCCACACTTGTACGGATTCACGAACCCTACTTGGAGGTTCATGGGTACGTAGAACCACAGTTCTAAGTCTACTCATAGCCTACTTAGGGGACTTTGGGGGCGTAAAAGTACAGTCAAAAGTAGGGTTATAAATACCCTGAACCTCCAAGTAAGGACCCATGTGCCTTCTTAGTATATACTTGGCCCTGAAAGCTACTTTGTTAAGGACAAGTAGCCTTTCTGCCCTACAAAGAGGGGAAATATGTACTTTCAAGGGCTTACCACAGCGGGTCACCAGCGTAGCCAGCGTATGTGTAGGTTCTCTTGTTTTTTAAGGCACCCGTTTGTGTTTTTTCCTTAGTCGTGCAGATTCTTACATGGGAGTTCCGTGAGAACTGGAGCCTAGGCCCAAGGGATTTGCATAGCGAGCCTCTGAGACAGTTCCCGATGCTAATTGCCCATCTCGGGCAGCAAGCACGGGAGACCTTGCGAGCAGTATACGTTGGTCAACCACTACACTGGCCACTGCAGGTAGGCAGAATCAACACTCATGTCCGTTGGCCAACGGAGCTAAATCCCCAATGGCTTGCTGCAAACGCGACCAGCTTCTGTGGAGCGCAATTACGCGAGTGTTTGGAGCAGGAACAGTCTGGCAATGTGTATCCCTGTAACACCACCACAACAAGCCTTACGCAATCTTACGCACGTGAGCACGCTGAGCCAAGAAGTACCTGTCAATCAACAGAAGTTTCGGGGTGCGAGTGCAACTTCGGATGCCGCATAGTCCCCCA
This sequence comes from Symbiodinium natans, assembly GCA_905221605.1. Lineage (NCBI taxonomy): Eukaryota > Dinophyceae > Suessiales > Symbiodiniaceae > Symbiodinium > Symbiodinium natans. Next base: position 693,578 of record CAJNDS010001469.1, read on the forward strand.
AGTAGTAGGATTCCCTTTCGGAAAAGGACCCCACTAATTAAGGCCACCCCCCCCCCCCCCCCCCCCCGCCTAATTTCGGAAACCCCCAAATACACCAGCTATCGGTCTCCTTGCGTCTGGAGGTAATGTCCAGCCTGCTGAACACGGCGGACAGCATGTGCTCAAGAGCGTCGGGTTCTCAAGTCACGCTGGAGAAAGAATGGATGTTTACAGTGTGTGTGTGTGTGTGTGTGTGTGTGTCTAAACCCCACACTTGGTGCAAAACTGCTCATCGGGGGGCTACCGCGCAGCATCGTCCCACTCAGCCGCACGGGTTGCGGGACAATCCAACGGGGAGGCCCCTCATGCAGCAGAGCCATTGAATCAGCCCAGAGACCGTACTCTAGACTAATCCAAGGAAAGCCCGAAACCCTATATGAACCCTAAACCCTAAACCCCAAACCCTAGCTGGGGGGGATCCCCCTAGCCCGAGGCCACACGACTTCATCGAGGATGTCTTCTCCTTGAGGGAGATCGGGGCCGAAGCCACGAAGTCCTTGCCCCAGAGAGCCCGCTAGACCCCTTAGTGAAGGGTTTAGGGTTTAGGGATGTTTAGGGTTTAGGGTTTAGGGTTTAGGGTTTGGGGCCTAGGGTTTGGGGCCTAGGGTTTAGGGTTTAGGAATATACGATACGCGATACGTTAAATCATATTAAGGACCCCTCTAGAATTTGAGGCATATTGGTCTTGTCCATGAGTTTGCAGATGCCTTCAACCATGATCCATGTCAGCGTTTGTGCTTTGGGGTTTAGGGGTTTAGGGCTTAGGTTTACACATTCGCCTCACCGTGAGAGCTGCGAGGCCCTAAACCCTAAACCCTAAACCCTAAACCCTAAACCCTAAACCCTACACCCTACACCCTACACCCTACACCCTACACCCTACACCCTACACCCTAAACCCTAAACCCTAAACCCTAAACCCTAAACCCTAAACCCTAAACCCTAAACCCTAAACCCTAAACCCTAAACCCAAACCCTGATTGGAGCCTTGAAGCGCCAGGGTTACCACGAACCTGGCGGAGCCTGCGCCGCCGGCCACCGAGGTCTGCAGGGGGTGATATGCTTCAGCCTTCAAGGGGTTCCTATATGGTACCCTAAACCCTAAACCCTAAACCCTAAAACCTAAAACCTAAACCCTAAACCCTAAACCCTAAACACTAGACCCCAAACCCTAAACCCTAAACCCTAAATCCTAAATCCCTAAACCCTAAACCCTTAACCCTAAACCCTAAACCCTAAACCACCCTAAACCCTAAGCTGTAGGGCCCCGAGAAGAAAACCATGCATGCGCATGGGGTCTCAGTCTGTCAGGGGGGAGTCACGGGCTGGTGTTTGATTGGGTACTTTGCTGCCTTCAGAGGTCTTAGGGGTTTGGGGGTTGAGGATTTAGGGTTTAGGGTTCAGGGTTTAGGGTTTAGGGTTCAGGGTTCAGGGTTCAGGGTTTGGGATCCTATATTCACTACCCCTCAAGAACAAGAAACTACAATTCGAGGTCTCGGCGAGGTAATGATCCAGGACGCCTGGATCCGGGTCTCCCAAAGGGTCCATGTACCGGTTTAGGGTTTAGGGTTTAGGGTTCAGGTCTCCCAACGAGAGTTCCTTCTGCGGGGCACCTAGTTCTCGTGCTAGCCATAAGTTTAGGTATCCTAAACCCTAGACCCTAAACCCAAAACCCTAAAAAACCTTCAAGTAACTGCAATTCATCGCCTAGGAGGATGATACATGTCAGGAGCCTTCGCGCCTCCCCTTAAAGGATCCATGTACCTGTACTTACTTGGGGGGCTTTGAAAGGGGTTCCTATACAATTAGTAGCTTTAGGGCTCAAGGATATACTTACTACGTATGTACACTAAACCCTATACTCTAAACCCTAAAGCTTGGATCCTTAGGATTCACAGCTCTGCTAGCACACCTGCGACCTAGACGCCTGCCCTCCCGAAGGTGACTTACACCGACACCACGCTCGCCGGGGCCTCTCCTTTCCTGGGCTGTAGGGTTTAGGGTTTAGGGTTTAGGGTTTAGGGTTTAGGGTTTAGGGTTTAGGGTTTAGGGTTTAGGGTTTAGGGTTTAGGGTTTAGGGTTTCAGTCCAGCGGCAAAAAGGGTGTAGGGTTAGTAGTTAGGGCAAAAGGAACCCTAAGCCTTCAACCCTAAAGCTTCTCTGAACCCTAACTGAATCCCAAAACCCTATCCAAGCTGGCCGTTCAGACTCGGACAGAATGGGCCCGCAGTTTGGCGATCTTTCGGAAGGCACCCTAAACCCTAAACCTCAAGCCCCAAACCCCAAACCCTTAACCCCAAACCCTAAACCTTAAACCCTCAACCTGAAACGGGTCCTGAGGAGGATGCGGGCCAGCCTGGGAACAGCGACGCCGCACCTCCATGTTCCAGCGAATAAGCGTCCTCGAGCCCAACACCTTAGGTGATGGGGAGTGGCCGGGATGTTGGACGCGCCAAAACGAAATCCCTGATGCATTCACCAGGTGCTTGCTCCAGGCAGTGCCACAGTAGATGCGCTGTAGCATCAACACTGTGCAGGTCTGTCAACTAATCCCTTCGACGGTGGCTACAATCGTAGCAGACTCAGGCAATGAAGGCGGTGATGGCGCTTGCAAGGAAAGATCTTCTCTCCTGACGAGCGCTCCAAGAATCTGACAGCTGCCAGAAGAGCCAGTATTGCCTGTTGCACCACAATTGGTTTCGGGCGACGCAGGATCAACGTAGCCACCTTCTCTCAATTGGAAAGTGGAAGGTCACGTACGTTTAGACGTATTCCCGTCCGCTTTTCAGCAAAATCAGATTGTAACTGTAGCCATGCCCACTAGGGACGCTGTCGCTCCGCGGTCTCTTGTTTGCCAGAGAGATGCTTCCAACTGTTCTTGTGAGCACGGCGTAGAGGAACCACAGCAGCAGCGACAGCCAGGAGGTACTGGTAGAAGACGAGCAACATGTCTTCTTGTCTCTCAGCGCCAATCGGCGATCTTTTGCACAGTCTCCACGACATTGCAAAGGTCCGCCTTGCGTGCTGCTTTTGCAGCAGCATCCGCAACAGTATTGCCAGAGTTCTGCACCGTGACCTCAGGGAAAGTCGCCAAATCAACATGGGCCTTTACCTTTCCGCAGGTGAACTTTATCACTTTGGGGCATTACAGGCTTGAACAGCAGATCAGCGGAGTCGGCGACGGCTGTGTCCAGATGGCGCTGTGTGCGCCGCAGGGCACTTTTGCAATCACGCCATATCTGGTCAGGTAGATCAGGGAAGGAGGCGCAGATTTGGGCCACCTGCAGTAAAGCAATGCGCTCAGCGCGAGAGATGGACTGTTCACGTGGAACCAACCCTTGGGCAACAACCCTAAACCCTAAACCCTATCCATGCTGTAAGGAGAGGGCCCGCCGCTTAGCATCACTGACTTACGAGCTCATTGAGGACGGCGGGGCTGGCCTAGGTTTAGGGTTTAGGGTTTAGGGTTTAGGGCTTAGGGCTTAGGGCTTAGGGCTTAGGGTTTAGGGTTTAGGGTCGAGCACGAAGCCTGACAGCTCAAGATGCTTTCAGGGCATGGTTTCACGTCGCATTGCGCGGTCAGACGGTCGCCGAGCCTGAGCCTTTGCCTTACAAAGCCTCAGAGACGAGCGAGCCCAATGGCATCGCCAGAGAGACCACTACTCCTTAACTAAGGAATATACCTTAATTTATAATAAAGTGATCCTTAATATGATTTAAGGAATATACCTTATTTAAGGGGTATTGGGCACTTTGGGTCCCCGTATAACCAGGGTATATGATTAAGTTACATTCTACTTGCACCGGCCCTACTTGAAGGTTCATGGTACTTACTAACCAATTAGAACTGGGCTTATAACCCTACTTATCATTGGGATAACCCCTATAAGGCCCTTTAGGGGTATTATAAGTAGGGTTATAAGTACAGTTATAATTGGTTAGTAAGTACCATGAACCTTCAAGTAGATACCGCCTGTAGCACTCCGAAAAAAGCGCAGGACATTGAGCTTGCAACTGGCAGCTGCGGTGAAGGCGCGCAGCCCATCCCCATCTCCACGCTGTGTGGGATTTTAGGGTTTAGGGTTTAGGGTTTAGGGTTTTAGGGTTGTAGGGTTGTAGGGTTTTAGGGTTTTAGGGTTTAGGGTTTTAGGGTTGTAGGGTTTTAGGGTTTTCGGGTTTTAGGGTTTTAGGGTTTAGGGTTTTAGGGTTTTAGGATTTTAGGGTTTTGGGTTTTAGGGTTTTAGGGTTTTAGGGTTTCAGGGTTTTAGGGTTTTAGGGTTTTAGGGTTCTAGGGTTTCAGGGTTTTAGGGTTTAGGGTTTGGGGTTTAGGCCGGAACCTCAGCAGTCCTGGGTTGGAGCAGGGCTTGGTGTGTTGTGTGTGTGTGTGTGTCTCTGTCTGTGTGTCTGTGTCTGTGTGTCTGTGTTTGCGTGTTTTGGGGTTTGTGTCGTTGTGTGTTTGTGTGTGTCTGTGTGTTTTGGGGTTTGTGTCGTTGTGTTTTTGCGTGTGTTTGCTTGTGTGCGTGTTTGTGTGTTTTTTGTGTTTTTGTTTGAGTGTTGTTTTGTTGTTGTTTGTTTGCTTGCTTGTTTGTTTGCTTGTGTGCTCTTGTGCTTGCGTGCTTATGTGCTTGTGTGAGTGTGTGTGTGTGTGAGTGTGTGTGTGTGTGTGTTTGTGTTTGTGTTTGTGTTGGCGTGTTTGTTAGTCATTTCTCAGTGCAGCTGGGAACCGACTTCTCACTGGCCCCATTGGCATGTTGAGCCCCAAAGATGGCCGAAAAACCCTAAACCCATGAGTTTCTAGTTGGCCTGTGGCGGCGGTCCAGCTTTGAGTTTCTGGATATGGTTTCAATACGATTTCAATACGATGTTGAGATACGAATCCACTGAACAGGTATTTGATCAATGCACCCCTCGATACATTGACCGATTCGATCCTCAATACGATTTCTATGTACCCCCGAATGCGATTTCACACTTGCTCGTTTGTTGTTTATGTTTGTTTGTGTCTGTGTTTGTTTGTGTCTGTGTAGAGACTGACAGCAGCCTGGTGTGCATCCACGGGTCCCAAGCTTTCCCCAGTCCCAGGCTATCGGAGACCCGCTAGCCCCACCCTGAGCCCTAAGCCAAGGGGGCATATTGCCCCCTGTGTGCCCCATATTGAGATCGCATTCAAGTCGTATTCAAATCGTATCCACATCGTATTGAAGTCGTATTGAAATCGTATTGCAATCGTATTGAAATCGTATTGCAATCGTATTGAAATCGTATTGGGATCGTATTGAAATCGCAGGGGGGGAGGGGGGAGGTGGGGGGCCGGGTGGGTGGCGGGGCCCTACCCCCACGGTCCTGCATGGAAAAGCCCTAGACTCCAGAAACCAGAGCATGTGCTCCCTACTCCAAGTGCTCAGGTTCGACCCTAGAGTTTACAGGAACCAATGTCACAATGGTCCTCTACTGCTATCAAAATCGTATTGCAAGTCGTATCGAGAACCGTATTGAAATCGTATTGCGCACCGTATTTACAATGCATTGGAAGCGTACATGGGTAGGTATGGGCCGTATTGCCCAAATCGTATTGAAATTGCATTGAAATCGTATCGGCTGCAAGCCGGAATACGATTTTCGTATCCAGCAATCGTATCAGAATCGTATCCAAATCGTATGGAAACCGTAAAAGAAAATAGCATTGAAATCCGGTCCAAGGCTGAACTTGAAACTCTTGGCCCTAAACCCGAAACCCTAAATCCTAAACCCTAAACCCTAAACCCTGCCAGAGGATACGCTTTGGCCCAAGAGGAGGCCGAGGCCACAACGGAATGAGGGTTCAGCTATCTCCGTGTGGTTCTTAGTAGGGAATGAGGGAATAAATTTGTAGGTACCTTATGATTATCCCTATGTACCCTATTTAAGGACACCGAGTTCCCTCATTCCCTACTAGGAACCAGTATGAGCCAGTTCTTCTCTACGGCTTTCCTGGCCCTGACAACCTCGAAACGATACGTGTGGAGGAGCTGGGGACCTACGGTCTTCTGGTTTCGGGTTCAGAGTTTACGGTTTACGGTTTAGGATTTAGACCCTGAACCCGCAAAAAACCTGATGAAACACGAAGGTTGGCCCCAGAGATGAACGCATAATCACAGTCGAAACTCGTGCGATGCCCTGAAGCCCCGAAAGCCAGGCAATTTTGATGAGGCCTTTCTGGTGAAGGTCTTGTACGCAGTAAAGTTTAAGGTTTGGGCTTAGGGCTCGGGGCTTGGGTCACCATCTTGCCAAACGACATCGGCTACGATTGTCATCGAGTGCTCTTGAAGTTCTTGAAGTGACTTCGACTTTAGGCAGCGGAGCTGCAGCCTGTCTGGTACTGCAGTTTAGGGTTTAGGGTTTAGGGTTACTTGTGCGTGTTTCAGCAATGTGTGGTTAGCTTCAGTTTGGATGTTATTTCTAACCTGTGAGCCTGGCCAAACCTGGAAACCGTAATTGGGTGCAGGGTTCTTCATAGGCTTCGATCCCCATTTAAAGCCCCGAAACCCAAACTTCAAACCCTAAACCCTATACTCTAAGCCCTAAACCCTAAGCCCTAAGCCCCCTTTTCTGCAGGTGGAGCTGTTGCATGACGTGTCCTCCACCACGGAGCGAGTCATCGAACAGATGGACAGGCTTTGCTTCCAGCTTCGCTTGCTTCGCGGGTACCCTACTTGGAGGTTCATGGTACTTGTATAACCCAGCTGTAACTGTACTTATAACACACTTGTAAGTTGTAAGCCCCTCAAGTGCCCTAACATGGTTACACTTGGGCAACAGGTACAATGATATTTGGGTTAGTAAGTACCATGAACCTCAAAGGAAACCCTTCAAACCCTGTAAACAACAAACCCTACAAACCCATACAACTCTGCAAAAACGCTCTAAACCGCAAAAGACATGTTCAAACCCCAATCTTAAGGGCGCCGCATTTGGGGGGCTTAAGTATCTTAAGTTTGGGACACAAAACCACTTACGCCCATCACCTGTCGGCTTGGAAGGGGGGAGTCTGCGGTCTCCCAGAGAAGCCCTTTATATGCCCTTTCAAAAGGGGCATACATGTACCTGAGTCGCTGGAAGTATGTTCACATTCTTAGACGTGCAAGGTTGGGTTTAGGGTTTACCCAAAGGCTCCAATGTAGTTCCTTTTTGGGTTAGTTATAGGGAATACTAGTATACTACCCCAAAAAGGTACTACATAGGAGCCTTTGGGTAGGGTTTAGGGTTTGGTTACACCTAGGTTGAGCCTGCATGTGGGAGCTTACTTGCTTCAGGTCTAAGGGGGGCCGGTAGGACCTCGTAGGAGACCATACTCTGCGGGGCGTGACTCTGTCTAGTGCACCCGTTGCAAGGTTTAGGGTTTTGGGTTTGGGGTTTGGGGTTTAGGGTTGGGGGTTTGGGGTTTAGGGTTTAGGGTTTAGGGTGCAATCTAGCCATGCTGGTTCTGTTTGGGCGTTGGAGTTTTCACGTTTTGGATGAGGCATGCCTTCGGAAGAGTAAGAAGACAAGAAGCGACTTGTACGTCAGATCACATCACCCGAGTATTGTGCATGTGTTTTTTCGTTTGCTCCCCCTTATACGAACAGTCCAAAAAAAAGATTCTAGTACCCCCTACTATACGATAAGCCTCATTATAGGGACGGTCAGTATAAGTGGGAACATGTTAAGGGTTTGTGCTTCGGATTCCGTGACCCGCCGGTCTCCTGCTTGGGCCTTACACTTACTGAGCCAATAGTTGAACTTTAAACTTTTTGGGTGTCCTTATTTAGTAGGAATAACAAAGTTTAACCTTTTTATTCCCTTGGTTATTGGCGAAGTAAGTACATCTCACCCAGGGCAGACATCCTGAGACCAAGTCCTGGGCCCAAACCTTTTGACCCCACACGGCCAAAACACTCAGAGCCACAACCTCGAACCCCTCCCCCCCCAAAAAAAAAAAAAAAAAAGTTTTAGGGTTTAGGGTGTAGGGTTTAGGGTTTAGGGGCCCCAAACTACTAGGCCCCAAGAAGCCCTAAATGCCTTCAATGTCCAGGCTCCAGGGTGAGAGCTGGGCTGTTCTTGGCTTAGCTGACAGAGGGCCTGGGGAAGCGTTTAGGGTTTAGGGTTTTAGGGTTTTAGGGTTTTAGGGTTTTAGGGTTTAGGGTTTTAGGGTTTAGGGTTTAGGGTTTTAGGGTTATCTAGGATGGAGGGTGGAGCATGGGCCCAGCTGTTCTTGGCATACAGGGCACGGGCAGTAGACGTATGCAGTTTGGGTTCGGCCGACAAGGGGCCTGGGAAGCAGTGGCTTAGGGTTGAGGGTTTAGGGTTTAGGGTGGTGCCAGCACCATGCAGTCGGTACTTACTTCCCTCGCATGTCAGTGTTCGATCAACAAGCCCTTAACCCAAGGCCTCAATCCCCTCACATACATACCCCTCCTCCGTAGTGGATGGCATCCTGTCCGAGGTCGGTGTGCTTGCACTGATACACCAAGAGATGGAAGGCTCCGGGCAAGTTGAGAAGTGCCGTTGACTTAGACGAGACTTCACAAAGCCGCCCTCCAGCCACGAGTCTTCAGCTGAACCGAAATGACTTCGCTGCTGTCGGGGAAGTTGCTGAGTTATTATTGGCCCAGCACTACTTTTAGGGGCGTAGGGGCTGTGCTAGCGAGTGGCCAGTGAAACCAGTTGCATCGATGTTTGCACCTAGTTACGAGGGGTTTGTGCATGAAAAATACCGGCTGTTTGGGCAGAGGAGGTGGAGCAAGTTCGAACCCAACAGAATGTTGTGGGAAGCAGCCTTCTTATTTAGGTTTGGGGTTTAGGGTTTAGGGTTTAGGGTTTAGGGTTTAGGGTTTAGGGTTTAGGGTTTAGGGTTTAGGGTTAAACCTCCGATTAGCTACTAGACAGGTTGTCAGGGCTCCTAAGAGCTCAGTCCTGAAGCGCAAACCCTAAACCCTAAACCCTAAACCCTAAACCCTAAACCCTAAACCCTAAACCCTAAACCGTGCATATAGGGCAAGATTATGCAGCCGACCTCGCCACTGCCACCCCCGCCAGGAGACGACGGCGGCAGCCTAAGCTGTGACGCAGTCGGGCCTCAGGGTGTCACATGGAGGTTTACGATATTCGGGGGGTACCTTATTGGGGTCCTGATTATAAGGGGATCCTGCTCTTTGAGGGTGTACATTAGGGGTCCCGTAATATTGTAAACCCCCATATGTATTCAGGGTGTGGTTTCAAACATGCTGGCACCGCCTTCCGTCTGAGTCCAGGCTAAAAAGGGTTTATAGTTCATAAGATACCTCAATTGATAGGTTTTTGAAGTAGTATAGGGGCCCCAAGGATATTAGGGTTTATCAGGCAAATCTTCCTGCCAGAGCAACCTGGGCCACTAGGACCCTAGGCCCTCATTCCCTCGTTTTAGGGTCTAGGTTCCCGTATAACCCCCTCTAAAGCAAGAAGGGTGCCCTTTTTCTAATTTTATTCCTAGGTTACACCATCATGTCATGGGGTAGTTACATGGTCCCTTAGCATGAGCCCTTCAACGGGGACCCTTATGCCCCTGATATACCCTATACAACCCAAGGGCCCATGCATCAGAACCCTTTAGGGGAGGTAAGGGACCATATTCAGGGCACTGAAACCCAAACCCCAAACCCCAAACCCTAAACCCTAAACCCTAAAGCGCCATATGCCCTCGGACCATGATGTTACAAAGCCCTCCACCCTCATGTGAGGGAGTCTGTAGTTTGCGAATGTAGGTCCCAAGAGCCATGAAGCCCTGAAAGGAATCCCGAAACTCCTGGCCGCAAGCAAGCCTTTTTTTGTCGGGGGGGGGGGGGGGGGGGGGGGAGGCAGGAGGGAGTCTTTGAGACCCTTTGGGTTTTGGGTTTAGGGTTTAGGGTTTAGGGTTTGGAGTTTTGGAGTTTTGGAGTTTTGGAGTTTTGGGTTGAGAGCCGGGAAGGTGCCAGCCTTTCTCCGCCTACACGAACTCCAGGGTTGAGGGTTGCATTTGGGGCTGAGGTATCTCCAGGTGAGGTTTAGGGTTTAGGGTTTAGGGTTTAGGGTTGGTTATTGGTTCAGGACATTGTGGTGTTACAGTTGCTTGATGATTTCAAGCCTCTCGAGTTTCACAACGAGGACGGTGCTGCCACCGTGACACTCTTGCTCCACACACATGCACTTTGCTACCAACTTCACCCTGAGCTGGCTCATGGACAGCTGAGGTGAAGAGACGAAAGAAGACGAGGCAGGCAGCAGAACAGCAACTCGAAGAAGGGGGTTACCCCAAACCCATCAGGGTAGGCATACCTATAAGGACACATGCTTGTGACCCAAAGCTACTATGCAGGAACCCCTCGAAGGGCAAAATGTCATATAGGTACACTGCCCCTTTTAGAATGAGGGGGAGAGAGCCTGTCAAAAACCCCCCTCCCCCTCCCCCTAACCCAGCCCGCCTTCATGGGAGTTATGGTATTTGGGGGAACGGATGAAGCGCAGACACGCAGCAATCACGGCAGCCTGTCTCCTATGCTGTCTGCGTCCCACCACCAGCATGTACTGTCGGCTGTCTTGACACTTTGCAGCATCGCTCTCCTTTGTCAGCTTATCTCACCATGCCAACACCCCACTGAAGGCCGCTCTCGCCGTGATCAACGACAGCGTGCACATGTTCGATGGCCAGGCACAGCCGGACCAGGGATGCTTGGGATCACAAAAAGAACCACGTGTAGTGTAAGCACGTGCTCCTTGACTGTTTTTTTTTTTTTTTTTTTTTTTTTTTTTTTTTTTTTTTTTTTTTTTTTTTTTTTTTTTTTTTTTTTTTTTTTTTTTTTTTTTTTTTTTTTTTTCTGAGGGGCCGTTCAACATGCCTAATTACGTGTGGGGTTGCCTGTGAGAGTTCGATCCGGCTGTGGCACATCCTTCAGAAGGGAAGGGTTCAGGGCTTCGGGCTTAGGGCTTACGCAGGCTCCTTCGACTCACCAGTTCTTTGACCTGCTATGCTACACGCACATACATATATATATATATGTGCTTATTTATTTATAGTTATTGATATATATATATATTTATTTATTTATTTATTTATTTCTTTTATATTTACATCTATTTATGTTGTATGTAACTGTACATAGCTACGTATAAGCCCTAAGCAAAAACGGTCAACCACCAACACTCCCAGCTGCCACGGGAAAGAACCCTCCATCGACCACAATCCCGCCAGCATGTTGTAACCTTTCATCCTCTTCTAAAGGATGACTCCCCCCCCCCCCCAGGGTTTAGGGTTTAGGGGTTCCCCCCCCCCCCCCCCCCCCCCCCAGGATGGCCCCCTTGCGGCAAATCCTCGCGAGCGATTTTTTTCGTGTCTTGTGTGTATGTTTTTTCTTCACGGCCCGCACACCCCATTCCCCATATCTTAGCCTTCACAGTGCCCATGGCTATGGCTTGCGAAGGGGGGTGCGGAGACACTTTTAGCCGAACTGTAGGAACCATGATGCACTTCCTCCTGGTCTTTCAGGGGTCTTGAGTACCAACCTGGAAAGACCGCTGCGAAACAGCTGCCACGCAGGTTCTGCTCTCGTGAAATGCTAGGTTGCGAGGTTGACATGAAGCTAGAAAACTCAGCCAGCCCCATTGCAGTTCCATGTTGGCGTACAAAATAGTACGCGGACCCTCAAATAACAAACTACACATCTGAACGAAGTCTCCTGAGCCCTAACCCTAAAACCAAAACCCTAAACCCAAACCCCCAAACCCTAAACCCTAAACCCAAGCCCCAAACCTTAAACCCCAAAACCCCAAACCCCAAACCCTAAGCCCAAACCCCCCCAAAAAAAAACCAAACCCAAAACCTCAAACCCCAAACCCCAAATCCTAAACCCTAAACCCCAAACCCGAATTCAACCCTAGACCCCAAACCCCTAAACCCCTAAACCCCTAAACCCCTAAAGCCCTAAACCCCTAAACCCCTAAACCCCTAAACCCCTAAACCCCAAACCCTAAACCCCTAAACCCCTAAACCCCAAATTCTAAACCCTAAACCCTAAATCCTAAACCCCCTAAACCCTAAACCCTAAACCCTACAAGCCCTAACCCTAAATCGGCGGGAAGCCCCACTCAAGTAGCTGCTCTGTGCTGAGAGGATCCGCGCATCGCCACGTTGCGCCTCCCCGAGTTGCTGATCTGGGTTCTTTTTAGGGTTTAGGGTTTAGGGTTTAGGGTTTAGGGTTTAGGGTTTAGAGCTTGAAACCCGGCAGAGCTCGCGGGGTCAAAAGGGTTTAGGGTTTAGGGTTTAGGGTTTAGGGCTTCAGGCTTAGGACTTAGGGCTTAAGGCTTAGGTCTTATTTCTTAGGGCTGTTAGGGTTTAGGGTTTCGAGTGCGAGAGCCTGGCCGACTAGGCGGTTGATGTTGATTTGGGGCCGCCCCTGCGAGTCACAGCTGGTGGGTTGCAAGCAGAACTTGGAGGCATGGCCCCGTTACCCTAAACCCTAAACCCTAAACCCTAAACCCTAAACCCTAAACCCTAATCCCTAAAATCCCTAAAATCCCTAAGCCCTAAAGTTGGGTTTCAATGGTTTGGGTCTCGGCCTCAGCTCCTGCAAGAAAGGTGCCCTGGCCATCAAGTAGGGGCCTTCATAATCAGAATCAGGTGTTGGGGTTTGGGGTTTGGGGTTTAGGGTTTAGGGTTTAGGGTTTAGGGGGTACTTTTTGAAGCAGAACTACAAAGGGACCATAAGGGAATACTTTGAGTGATGTTTCCGACGCCTCTACTACGCATGGAGAGTCATCACAGCAGGTTGGCACGGACACTCGCCCGAGTTCGCGGGGAGTCCAACGGCTTCGACGATGCCGAGGTGCTTCAGTTACTGTGTCAGAGCAGGCTTGATCGACTGTGCGGTTTAGGGTATAGGGTTTACCCTAAACCTTAAACTCTAAACCCTAAACTTGTTTTGTTTCGGGGGGGGGGGGGGGGGGGGGGGGGGCAGGTTTTTGGCTTTAGGGCTTTGTGGGGCATAATGGGGGAGACATGCTTCCAGCTTGCCACCTTGGGATTGTCCCCCCTGATACTTACAGTCCTTAGTAGGGTTTAGGGTTTAGGGATTAGGGGGGGGACTATAATAGGGGGTACTGTAATCTCCCGATTCAGGACTGTTCGTATAAGGGGTCACATCCTGAATTTTGTGGATTTTCGGGCCCCCAGAAACCTATGGAGCCTGTCCCTTGGAGGTCAAAGACATAGTATGTGTAGCTTACTTGCCGTCGCTTGTCCAGGCAAATGTCCCAACTCTGTAGCCCCTAACCCTAAACCCTATAAACTCCTAACCCCAAACGACCCTAAATCCTAAAAAGCCTATAAACCCTAAACCCTATACATCCTAACCCCTATAAACCCTAAACCTTAAACCCTAAACCCTATAAACCCCAACCCTAAACCCAAAAAAAACTATAAATCCTAAACCCTATAATCCCCAACCCCTATAAACCCGAAGCCCTCAACCCCTAACCCACCCCGCCCTGATCAGAAAGAAGACTTGCACGCCTCTTTTCTCCGCTTCAAGGCTGGGGCAGGTTTAGGGTTTAGGGTTTAGGGTTTAGGGTTTAGGGTTTAGGGTTTAGGGTTTAGGGTTTAGGGTTTAGGGTTAGAAGTTCAAAGAGGTCTGGCTTTATGGGGTTCTTAAGGGAGGGGGGTTCATGAAGGGCAGGTGCCTAGGGAGCCTTAGGGAAGCTTAGGGAGTAGTAGTATAAGGGAACCTTAGGTTACATACCCCCCTTGAACCCCCCCTCCCTTAAAGAACCCCATAACGGCTACACAAAAGGTTTAGGGTTTATGGTTCCGGGTTCAGGGTCTTGGGCTTGGGGTTTTAGGGTTTAGGGTTCAGGGTTTTTGGGCTTTGGGTTTTGGGTTTTTTTTGGGTTGAGGGCTTTTCCTAGAGATGCCATTTCTTCTTTCTAAGGGGTGCGTAGATTCGTAGATCACTGATCGAGAGGTAACCAGGAAAGCTTTGGAAGCACTTAGGTTCTTTGGGTTCTTATAGCGACCCTGCTATCCTACATAGTTGGCTAGTTGGCTCGTAGAGGTTGCTTTGCAAATCACCCTTTACATGAGGGAGTGTTCTGCAAGTTCTTGGATGATTTTCGTTTGTTTGAGAGTTATATAAAGGCTAAGGCAGGGTGATCTCAGAGCTTCTGCCTAAGGCGTTATACAAAGGCATGTTAGGATTTTGGGCTAGGGCTCTCTTATCCTGCTGATGAGTCTAATGCCCAAAGTAGCCCAAGAGTCGCTGTTCTTGGTGTGTACTTGGAGGTTCATGGTACTTAGTAACCAGTTACAACTGTACTTAGAGCCCACTTCTAGTGCCCTAATGGTGATAAGTACAGTTGTAAGTACAGCTATACTTGGTAAATAAGTACCATGAGCCTCCAAGCTAGGAGGCCAAAAGCAAGTTCTGCCCCGAATGCGTCGCGGGCGTCGGAATTCGGTGTGCTGTCAGTTGACAAAATGCCAGGAGCCTGGAAAGAACACATCAACTTGAAGGTGCAACGAAAAAATGTCTGTGCTGCATGTAGCATAGTTCCTGTAAGGGCTGTAAAAGTGTATATCCTCACCTTCTCTTACAGAAAGTGTCTGAGACCATCTTAGCTGAGGGAACCTCATGGCTCAGGGTTTCGGGTTCCCTAAACCCTAAACCCTGAACCCTAAACCCTAAACCCTAGGCTTCTGTGTGAACACCTCGGGAGGTGCCTGCGTCTGCAGACATCCACAAGGCGCGCGGAGGTCTAGTATGGTCTCTTCGCATCGTGAGCCCAATACCCCTTATCTAAGGAATACACCTGAAATTGTAATCAGAGTAATTCATTATAGAAATAATAGTAATAATAGTAATAGTAGCAACAATTGTAATAAAAGAAATAATCATCATCATAAAAAAATAATAATAGTAGTAAAGGGCTCCTTATTATGATTTGAGGAATATTCCTGGATCAAGGGCTTCGGGAAGAACCCTTGTCCAGCAGGCGCTCTGTCCGGTTCTCGTTGAGGATCTCTTCAGAAGGTGCTATTCCTAGAGGTTGCCCCTGACCCCTAAACCCCTAAACCCTAGGTGTACTCGTGCTATTCCTAGAGGTTGCCCCCAACCCCTAAACCCCTAAACCCTAGGTGTACTCGTAACACGAGGGCGACGGCACCGACAACAGTTAGCAGTTAGCCAACCCCTACCCTTGCTCAGCAAGTACTTCGATGAAGCTAAGGTCAACTACAACCCCCTCACTCTAAACCCTAAACCCAAAACACCGTCTTCGGAACCATCTGTCAGACAAATCCCATGAACCCTACATGAAAACCCCAACCCTACAATGCCAACCAATCTTACTAATCCCTTGAACCCTACTTTAAACCCCTAACCCTAAAACGCTAAAAAAATCCTTCTTCCTTAGGATAGTTGCATGGCCCCTTAATATGGGCCCTTAACAGGCGACCCCTTATCTACCCCTTATATATGTATGTATATCCTGTAAAACCCAAGGGCCCGGACTTCAGAACCCTTTACAGAAGGTAAGGGGGCCATATTCAGGGACCATATATCATATAACCCTAAATCCTAAACCCGTATAAAACCTCTCAACCCTAAGCCCTACACCCCTAAACCCTAAATCCTAAACCCCATAGAACTTAGGTTCTTGACTAAACCCTAAACCCTAAATCTGCACAGGATGACCTGGACGCGCTGCTGAACTTTGTCGGCCGCTGGGTTCCCCCAGAGGCCCCCGCACGAAGGTTCAATGCCACAGCTCGGCCCATGCACACACATACATACATACATACATACATACATACATACATACATACATACATACATACACATACAAAAATACATATATACATATATATGTATATATTTATACATATACATATATCCATCTATCCATATATACATATATACATATACATATATATACATATACATATACATATATACATATATACATATATACATATATACCTATATACATATATACGTGTATACATATATACATAAATGCATGTATACATATATAAGTGTATACATATATACATAAATGCATGTATACATATACACACACACATATATATATATATACATATATACATATATACATATATACATATATACATATACACATATATAATGTATACATTGCAGTAGATATGTATTTGAGTATGTATGTACGCATGCATGGATGCATGTATGTATGCATGCATGCATGTACGTACGTATGTAGGTATGTGTTTGTGTGTTCGCATGTGTTTAGGTAAGAGTAGTAAGTCATGTACATGTAGCATGATGTATGTGTGCATTGAACTCGATTTCAACGTATTTGGCTCAACCATGTTTATTTGTTTGGCTAAGGTGAGATTTGAAGGTTCACGATGCAGGCAACGCAGGCCGCACGATTAAGACTTTGCAATACGGTGGTTCGGTTTTGGGAAATACAGGCAACTAAATTGAGATTCTCAATAATATCAATAGGGCAACAGGGCAACAAACATCTCAACGCTACATCGGTGTGTTGATAGGTTCGCCGAGCCGGATGTTCCAGTTTCACCCACTTGAATTTTGCATCACGCCGCCATGAGATCAGAGATTAGACATGATCCGTCGCAAAAGATTGTTATGTACCTGGGCTTATTTGCCTCATCCTCGTGCTGCATTCTGGGGTACCCGTGTTCGAACGAAGCCTCCGTGATCTTCGCCTTCAGAGCGACGTGCGTGGGCTATTTTACTTGCAACCTGGCGGGCCTCCTGCTGCGGAAGTGTGAACTGAGCCGCTGCATCCTCCGGATTGGTCTGGTCGTCAACTCGTTGTCTTCCTGGCTCGTGTCTCGTCATTGGTGCTTGGGCTTCGGCGAGTGGTGCATATTGATGCTATGCGAACACGCCTTCATGTTGTTCGGAGGCATGGTGCTTGTGGAAAGCCTTGTGCACCTCCACTTGCTGTTCACACTCACTGGATCGTGGGTGTGTTACCTGATGCGGCGGGATTCGCCAGTGATGGGTGTTGAGGCAGACCGGGTCTGGGCCGCTGCCACAATCACTGTCGTCTTGGTCCTCGTTAGCGGCGTCTTGTATTCTGGCCACCGGAGTATTGCTTTCCTGGGACAGAAACTGTCCTTAATATCGTCCGTCGTGGCCATGTCGGAACAGGAACTTCCAAGCTCTTCTTCCTTCACAAAGACCCCGCCGGGAACGAAGTTCAGCAGTTCGTCGTCATCGCGGAGTGATGTCTTTGGTTGCTCTCGTGCGAACTTTGTTGAAGGGCTGGAGCTGTTGGACTGCATCGGGAAAGGATCCTTTGGCCAGGTCTATTGCGCCAACTACAAGAGCCAGAAAGCTGCCGTGAAGATCATGACGTGGGAAGGAGAGCAGCTGAAGAGAATCGACCCTGTCAAGGAGGCCAAGCTGTGCATGAGCATGGTGCACCCGAACCTCGTCCAGGCCTTCGATTTCTTCATGCGCGACTGCGAGAGTGAGCTGCCTGGCAAGAGCTCAAGCAAGAGCTCAAGGAAGGAGATCTGGATCGTCCAGGAGTGGTGCGACCGCGGGACGCTCAACGGCTACTGCGATGTCCCACGCACTTCTGGGCTGGGCCTGAGGCAGGCGAAGAATATCTTGTGCGACATTAGCACGGGTTGTGAATACCTGCACTCCAAGGACATCATCCATGGAGATCTGACATCCAACAACGTGCTGCTCAAGTCGAGAGACAGCACGGGCCCACCGGAGCTGGACTTTGTGTGCAAGGTTTGCGATTTTGGGCTTGCCAGAGTCCTGGAGGAAGGTGTCTCCACGCTGCTGACCTCTCAACTTGGCACGGTCTCACATATGCCGCCTGAGCTGATTCGGCTGGAAAACAAGAGGCTGACAAAGAAGGCGGACATCTATGCGTTGGGCATACTGCTTTATCAAGTCCTGCTTGGACGGTTGCCCTTTGCGGGAATGGTGGCGACGCAGATCATCGTCTTCATCGCTTCTGGCGAGAGGTTGCAACTTGATGAGACGGTGCCCGAAGATGTTCGGCAGATATTCATGGATTGTACCACGGCAGAGCCTGAAGGGAGGCCAACTGCAGAAGACTTGGTCCAGTATTTCGCTCTCCACGACCCGCTGTCGGATTGATGCCACCTCAAAGGACATCAACTACCTCGATTTTCTGCAGCTGGCTCTTGGCAGTGTGCCTGGGAATTGCCTTAGGATGATGCCGGCAATCCTGGCGAGGATCCAGAATGAAATCTGTTTCACCATACCTACTCGGAAGTATGCATGGCCCACCTCTAAAGCCCTAAACCCCATACCTGCTTTATGAGTTTTTCCATCGATCCAGAAGTGACCCTGGCGAGGATCCAGAATGGAATCTGTTTCACCATGCCTACTCAGAAGTATGCAGGGCCCACCTCTAAAACCCTAAACCCCATACCCGCTTTATGAGTTTTTCAATCGATCCAGAAGTGGCCACTCGCCATGACGCGAAGATGTGTCTGAAGCAGAAGTGCCTGCGCTTCAGGGAAACCAAGGTGTTTAAGGGTCTAGGGTTGAGAGGCCTTGGGTTGCTAGGGTTTAGGTTGTCGAGTCTGTGTGAGAGAGAGAGAGGGTTGGGGTGGGCGCGCCTAGGCAAGGGGTTCGCCCCTGGCCCCAAAGAAATTGGGAAAGAGGGTTGGGGTTTGGGTTTAAGGGTTTAGGGTTGAGAGTTTAAGGTTCTCTTACTCTGCGTGCTGAGATTTTGCCATCTCAGTTGCTGAGCAAAGTGGTCCTTGCAAGGATGTTGGAGACCGCAACCCGCATTGGTGCTTTCCCTAAACCCTAGAGTTTACAGCCCCAAACATCCCCAAACCCTAACCTTGGGGACCACATGGCTCCTAAATAAAAGGGTTTATAGTTCATATATATAGCAGCAGGGATTCTGGTAGTATGGGGTACCCTAAACCCTAAACCCTAAACCCCAAGTGTAGGGTTCAGTCAGTCCCCAGGGTGGACGAACGGCCTCAAGCTCCAAGACCCCGAAATCCTCAGCCCCAAACCCTACCCAAAGGCTCCTATGTGGTACCTTTTTGGGGTAGTATACTAGTATTCCCTGTAACTAACCCAAAAAGGAACTACATTGGAGCCTTTGGGTAAGCCGCAGACGAACCCTGAGTCCCAAATAGCCGGTGGCCTGTTGGGCCTTTAGGGTTTTAGGGGGAGGGGGAGGGTTTAGGGTTTAGGGTTTAGGGTATTTAGAGTTCAGGACGCGATCACCGAGATGGCCAGGAAGGCCGGGGGGGGGGGGGGGGGGGGGGGGTTCGTTTTTCTTCTGTATACCCGGGGAGGTTCTCTTAACGAGTTATGAGAAGTGCGTCCGTGCATATATTCGTATATACATATATATATACATATACATATACATATATATATATATATACATATATATATATATATATGCATGTGCACTACTAAACATAGATGTACATGCAGGTGCCTTTTTGTTCGTTCATTTATGGCTTTAGAGTGTGAGCTTTGGGTTTCGGGTGGTTTCCTGTGTGTGTGTGTGTGACACTCTGTCACTAAGAGTTGATACCTCCGATGCGTTTTCCAGCAGGGGGATGGTCGGGTCCCTGTGTGGCTACCACCAACGAAGCTCCACACAGAAGGACCAGGATATCCAGCTTGGCCAGCTGGACGTACCTGCTGCCACAGGATGCAGTTGTGTGTGCTGTTTAGCCAGCAGTGCATCGAACTTGTTTGTATCGCATCTCTAGAACATCCTCATGAAGGGTCATGGACTGGATTGAGAATTACACTCAGCCTGGCTGAGTACAGACCTTGATCCAGATACAAACAGATTTCAGATTCAGGCTGTGGATGGATGCACAAGTGTGTGTGTGTGTGTGTGTTCGTGGCTTAGGACATGGCTTGACGCATGTGTTTTTTTTTTTTCAAATTTGTCGCGCGGCTCAGGTGTGGACATTTTGTTGTTTAGGGATTTGGGGTTCACAAAGCTGCGGATTTCACATCTTGCTGTGTCACTATTTCCCAGAGACTCCAAAAACGCTTAATTAAGGAATATACCTTAAATCATATTAGGTTTCCTAGTATGATTTAAGGGATATTCCTTAATTAAGGGGTTTTAGAGTCTCTGGGTTCCTTGTCCTCTCAACCTGTTTTGCACTGCTGTAAATCTACTTCTCCCGGTCTCTCTGCCCCTGCCAGATTACCATGTATGACTACATGGACTTCGACGAGTTCCTCCAGTTCATGACGCATTACGACGCCTTCTCCCAAGCTGCCGTAGTTGGGGTTTAGGGTGTAGGGTTTAGGGTTTAGGGTGTAGGGTGTAGGGTTTAGGGTTTAGGGTTTAGGGTTTAGGGCAGCATCCAGCTTGCACTTGCGGCGGCTGTCAAACTGTCTAGTGGTCGCAGGCACACGGCTGAACCAGAGCGACCCGTAGACTACCATGGGTTTAGGGTTTAGGGTTTAGGGTTTAGAGTTCAGGGTACCCGTCGGCGTGGCCAGTGAGTCCTGTGCCGCCGAGGAGTTTGAGCGAGCTGAGCAAGAGCGGATCTTTCAGAAGTATGACCAGGCGGCTCCGTTGGCTATTGCGTGGTCTGCTCACGGGCTTTTTACCTCAGGCGTCTTTCCAGGGTTTCGGGTTTAAGGTTCATGGTTCAGGGTTTACTGGTAAACCTTAAGCCCTAAACCCTGAACCCGAAACCCTAAAGCCTGAACCCAGAACCCTAATCCCTAACCCCTCCTTGCCGAGCACAGCTGGCCTTTGCAAGCTTCGATGCCGAGAGGGTTCGAGAGAGACCGCCAGCCTCAATCTTACTGTTGGTTAGTAGAGCTCAGTAGTAGAGTAGGCAACCTTTATCCTTTTTGGGTTAGTATATTCACCTAAAAATCCCAAAGGTTAACCTTTAAAACCACTGGGTACTCTAACCAACAGTAAGCAGTTCACCGAAGGACGGTTCGGGCAACATCTCAGTGCAGCCCTGAGATTTTTCCTGCATCTGGTCTCCTGTTTGTTCGAGAAACCCCAGAAGTATAAGATAATAATCCGTACATTGTCCTTATGAGGAAGAATATTCTTTGTCTTTCGGACGGTTTTAAAGGCAGAATTTGTGGTGGCTTGCTACCTTTATTGCTCATGAACATGATTGCAAAAGAACAGGATTCGAGCTACTTCACACGGTTTCAAAGGCATTGTTCAGCCATGTGGCTTCAGTACATCTTCGAAGTAGTCCTTGGCCAGCTCACTTGTGAGAGGACATCGGGTGACTAGCACACTTCACTTGCGCACGCGTCGGATTCTGCCACGCCCAGATCGCCGAGCTTCGGGCACTTCTGTCAGAGCCCCAATGTTGGGGAAGTCAGTGACAAGGTAGCTTCTGCAAGCGTGATGGCAAAGGTACAGGCTGTTTCTGACCTTGCTACAGGTTGTGCTTCTGCTAAATGCCGCAGTTTGTGCAGCAGTCGAAACGAAATTTGCCAGTTGAGTGGACTATGTAACGTCTTCTACCGGAAAGAAGCAGGCCCCTCTATTGCATGTTTCAACCTGCGTGCTCTAGCTATTTAAGGTTCACGGCACGAAGAAGCCGGAAAAGAGCATTCAGGGCGCTGAACATGGGCCCAAGTGGTGCTGGCCAGCATTTCACCCCCCCCCCCCCTTTACATTATGCATACTTCAAACTTAACTTATATAAACAAGAATAATATAAACAAATATAATTATTAGTTAATTTATGACACCCTCAACCCTCCACCAGGGTTTTTGCAAGGCTAGGCCCGGTTTTAGACCGCAGGGGTGCAGGGCAGTGTGACTTTGTGTGCCGGTTCTAAAGAAAGCGTCAGAGGCCTGTTTCGCCCCCCTCAACATTGCACACTTCTAAGACTTCAGAGCCCGAACCCCGAAATCCTCGCATCTGGCCTTGCCATGGCTGGAAAGCGGAAGAAGGCCAAACCACGGAGCGACGCGGCACCGAGCGATGCCAGTGGCACGCGGCCACTCATCTCGCTCGATTCGGCTGTCTTTGTGGTTACATGGAGCTTTATCTGGTGGGTTCACAGTGTGGGATTCGGGCTTAAAGCTGAGGAGCTCGATTTCGACATGAGCCAGGCTGAAGTAAGGGGGGGGGGGGGGTGGGGGCAGACTTGCAACTCTGGCTTGTGACAAGGTGTCACGCACTGGACTCTTTCGGCAATACCCCCTTGCAAGTGGAAGCCCGCTCCATGCAGGGCCAAAAAAGGTGATGATTAGTAGGGGAAATCGGGTGTGAAAACCCGACCCTGACCACACTCAATGAAGCTCGACTCCTCCCACTTGGTGGGCTTGAGAGTGGGATTGTTTAGGGTTTAGGGTTTAGGGTTTAGGAACACCACGTTTTTTTCACAGTACAAGGGTTTTAACAAGGAGTAAGTCCTGTCTTTAGACCTCCGAGGTCCAAGCCCAGACCTACAGACCAGAGCACCGTTGAGCCTTCAAGCTTAAAATAGGGTTTAGGGTTCAGGGTTTAGGGTGTAGGGTTTAGGGTTTAGGGTTTAGGCTTGAGACGGCTTACAAACACAGACCCTGAAACTTGAGTCTGGGCTTTGGGGTCAGGCAGTGCTCGGAGTCGCACACCACCTTCGATGCGGGTGTCATCGGCTGATTTGTGGGCCCTTGCAGGGGCGGTTTAGGCTTGAGGGTTTAGGGTTTAGTGTTTAGGGTTTAGGGTGAGTCCTCGCGCAAGCCTGCTGCAATAAGGGTTTAAGGCTTAAGGGTTTAGGGTAGTGGGAGTGTCACGCAAAGTACGGCTTGAACGTGGTTTGCATATGAGCATGGCATATACTGGCTGCCTATGGAGTACGTTGAGCACCCAAAGAGTCCAATACCCCTTAATTAAGGACAAAGGAGTAGACCTTGAAATATGGGATACTTAGTATGATCTTAAGGTGTTTTCCCTTTTTAAGGAGTATGGACTGGATATGAGGGTTGAGGGTGAGGGCAGCTTGCAGTAGCGATGTCTGTAGCGGGGCCCGACGTACAGACCCTCCAGCCACCGCAAACTGCAAAAACAGCTCTAAGACGCCGCTTAGCCCCGAAGCGTAGCCCCCTAAACCCGTAAACCGTCTACTCGGGACCCTGGATCCTATGCAAGGTTCTTTAAGGTTTAGCTCGGATGTCCAGTCATACCCTTATGCTTGAAAACCCCTTTCACAAACATAAATGCGCTGGGCAATCTCGTTAGGGTAAGACCATGCAGACAGGTGTCGGTTGCAGCCTTAAAAATGTCCCGATGAACCAGGTGTCGTTTAACACTAAACCCTACACTCTAAACCCTTTAAGGGTATGTGGGTCATGCACTCAATTAGGGTAAAGTGTTTAGGGTTTAGGATTTAGGGTTTAGGATTTATGGTTTAGGGCTTAGGGCTTAGGGTTTAGGGTATAAGCCGTTAACCCTGCAAGACGGGGTGCAGTGCCTTAAGAGGTTGGACTCTTTGGTTCCTTGTTCCCTCTCGGCATGCACCTAGCTCCAACTTCTAGTTTCTTGCTTTGGGTACCAGAATGCACGCTTCCTAGAAGTGCCATGAAAATAAGGGCACCCTAAACCCTAAACCCTAAACCCTAAACCCTAAACCCTAAACCCTCAACAGGAGAGAGCATTTTGGGCTTCATGCACTCCTCCACGAGCCGCACTGGCGTGGCTACCGAGGTCTCGCTTCCCTCCTAGGCAACGCCATCGGCGTCCAGGAGTTTCTTTGTCATAGTTGGGTACCATTTTACATTTTTCAGGGTACCTAAACCCTAAGCCCTAAGCCCTAAGCCCAAAGCCCAAAGCCCTAACCCCTAATTAAACCCTAAACCCTAAACCAACCATGAACTAGGTTTCGGGAAAGCTTCTTCGAGCAAAAGCCGCTGCACATTCAGCGTTCGGGGCGCCTTGGCCTCTAAAACCCTAAACCCTAAACCCTAACATCCCTTGGTAGCCCAGCCAGTGGTGCCCTTTTCCCTTTTTTGGGGTTCAAGGTCCCCTTGTAAAGTGACCAACCCAAAAGGGAGCCCTTGTTATGAGACGGTTACGGGCTTCCAAGATCTTCAAACCCTGAAGCCTCAAACCCGGAACTCTAACCCTCAATTCCTAAACCCTCAAACCCGAATAGGTTTGTGATTTCGGGCTTTCCCTGGACAGGGCTTAGATGCCCCCCCGGCCCCCCTAACCCTAAACCCTGAAGCCTAAACCTAAAGGGATAATGTGGGGGCCAGGGCCTCCGGGTTTAGGGTTTAGGGTTTAGGGTTTAGGGTTCAGCGTTTGGGGTTTTTTGGGTCTAGGGTTTAGAGATTTGTTTGTGATGGTGGCAGGTTTCAGGTTCCAGGGTTTAGGGTTTAGGGTTTTGAGGTTGGTTCAGGGCCTCATGGAGTCGGACCCCAATCCCCCTTGAGTGAAGGAAATGAAGGCGTGGACCTTAAATCCGACTAAGGACCCCTTTATCATAATTCAGGTACTTCTATGATGTACCTGAATTCAGGGGTAGTGGGCTCTCTCGGAAAGCCTCGACTTTCTTCGGGGGCCAAGAGGCACCAGCTCTTGAGGAGTTTGGGTGGCTTCTTTGGTCTGGTGCAGTAGGTGCAGGCCCAGAGAGCCCAATACCTTGAAGGTGTATTCCTTGCCTAAGGAATACCGCCTTACTTACGGAGTCGACCTTAATTTTATATGTGGCCCCTGCATATAATTTCAGGTTTTATTTGAGGGGGGTATAAGAGGGCTACCTGGGTCTGATTTGGGCCCCTTATACTAACAGACCTTCTGTAACAGGGGTTATAGCAGGGGGCACTAGGGTCCTTATTAAGGACTGGCAGTATAAGGATAATTTAGTTATAATAGGCGGCACTATACTCCTTATTAAGGACTGGTAGTATAAGGGGCCAGTTTAGGGTTTGGGGTTTAGGAGGTTTAGGGGGTCCGTCTGCTTTTCAACTGCCAAGGAGTGCCAAGTACTACGCACAACTCGACGGCGTGTCAAGCCCAGAGAGGCCCACAATAGCATACTTAGGGGGTCTCTCTGAACTAGGCTATAATAAGGGTTTAGGGTTTAGGGTTTAGGGTCCCTTCGACGAGGAACCCAGTCCAATTGAATAACAACAACCCCCCTCGCCCCGTCACCCCTCCATCCCCCCCCCCGTCCCCCCCCCCCCCCCCCCCCTGTCCCGTCCCCCCCTCTCGGGACATTCTGCCCGAGCCCTAAGCAGAGGCGTAGCAAGCTTCCTTCCAAGCCCTAAACCCTAAGCCCTAAACCCTAAACCCTAAGCTACATTCGGATTACTGCCGATCACAGCTTGTGACCTAGTTACAGAACTCCCTGAACCCCACAGACCCTTTTAAACTTGGGATGTTTTGCCCCTTCTACTAACAGCTCCTTAATAGGGTTTAGAGGGATTATAGTACCCCCCCCCCCCCTACTCAATCCCTATTAAGGAGCTGAAAGTGTACGAGGTACCATCCCTAAACCCTAATCCCTAAACCCTTGTTTTTTGTCAATGCTCGCCTCAGTCCTGCTTTTGGTGCAGGCTTTTCAAGCTCATGGATGAGGGCGCTGTGCCGGTGTACCGAATCAACATGTTCCGGTGCAAAGATGGCAGCAACAAGGAGACCTTAACCCTATAGACCCTGTAGACCCTACCAACCCTATAAACCCTATAAACCCTAACCGTAACCGGACCGCACTGAAGGCCTAGAGTTTAGGGTAAGTGCGAAGTGCTACCAGCAGCAAGGACTTCCTTCCTATCCACCCTTCTTGGGGCACAAGGGCAGCCCCTCTTCGAACCCTAAACCCTAAACCCTCTTTTCCCTACCCTAAACCCGAAGCAGTGGAGGAAACCCCGAACCCACCGCCATCGTCCCCGGCGGACGTACGCCGACTGTTTCAGGAAGGTGGGTCACAGCCAAGTTGTCTCTGCAGCTTCTGGGGGTGCTGCAGCTCTTAGGGTTTAGGGTTTAGGGTTTAGGGTTTAGGGTTTAGGGTTTAGGGTTTAGGGTTTAAGGTGGTTGGTGGCGGCTCCTGGGCTTGGAAGGCTTAGGCCCTAGCAAGCCAATGAAATGGCGTCTTCTGCCCTAAACCCTAAACCCTAATCCGGGTAGGGAAAGTGATCCCAAATCCCAGGGGACATCTTGTTTTGCCTTTCTTCGAGACCGACCTTTCAACCCCGCATTGCTGTGGCTAGTCGGGTGCCAAAAAAAAAACCCTAAACCCTCAACCCTAAACCCTAAACCCTAAACCCTAAGAATTGAAAGCCTGAAAGCCCTGCAGCTGTAAGCTGAGATAAGGCTTTTAGAGTTCGGAGACAGCCCAGGAACCCAGACTCAACCCTTAAGGCCTCTTTAGGGGGTGTATGGGGTGCGCGGAAGATGACCAAAATCCTGGTTCCTACCTCCTAAGAGTCCGATAATAAGAGCACATATGTATATATATATATATACACTTTTTTTCACGGGCTACTGAACGACCTGGCTTCCGCATGTGGCAGGCTGGAGCATCCAGTGGCTGCAGCCGCAGCAGGAGCTGATGACGACTGCTGTGCCGGTGCTGTGAACGCTGCTCTTTCTCTGGGAGTTTACAAAAACAAGGGACCCCCATAATAGACCCCCCAAGTAGTAGAATTGCCTCATGGTAGTATCTAAGGCGCCCCCTTAGAAGGGCCCACCATGTAACTAAGAATCTCGGCCCTTGCGAAGGAGCACGACGCTCTGGCTTCGTTGGTGGTAGCTTTGGAGACCGAGTTCGGATGCCTCGTCGGGGTAAACGCATACCTCACCCCGCCAGGCACCCAAGGCGCCCGGCCGATGAAAGAGACCGGTGGTCACTTCTCACAAACCTTGGGTCCCGTTTTTTGGGTACCCTAAATACTATAGGGATTACGGGCCGGCTTATACTAGTAACCACCTAAACTGGGACCCTAAGTTAGAGAACCCCCAGTTTTCCCCCAAAAAAGCGTGCGGGCGTGGTGCAGGAGTCCGGCTCAAAACCCTGAACCCACAGCAGGGCCGCACTTGGAGGTTCATCATGGTGTTTAGGGTTTAGGGTTATTAGCCAATTAGACTTATAACCCACTTATATGCCCCTTAAGTGCCCTAGTATGCTTATAAGTACAGTGAACCTCCAAGTGAACCCACAGCAGTGGCCACAGGCGGCCACAGGGTAGTTGAACTTACCCAAAAACCCCCAAGCATCCACACCAATATCGTACCTGAGCCTTAGCATCCTAAACAGAAGCTTTTAGGGCCCAATTATATACGATGTGCGTACATGGACCCTCCCCGCACCCCAAACCCTAAACCCTGCCATAAAACCCTAAACCCTGGGCAGGCCTGGCGCCCCATTGGGACGACGTCGAGGTCTTCGTTCTTCAGACGCCCGGATGGCAACCAGCTGGGCTCCTAGAGCTGCTTTAGGGTTTAGGAGCTAGGGTTCATGTGCTCTAGGCGTCCACGGATGTCGGATCCGATTTCAGATGCATTTCTTAGTTAAGGGGTCTGGGGCGTCTTTCGGCTGCGCTCCTCTATATAGGGCCTGTTTGAGGTGTTCATGGGGTGATGCATCTCGATCTGAAGCCCTGAGGTTGGGTGGCAAAAAGGCATGGACACTTCATGCCTCTTCCAGTGCCACACCCTCTCCGACGCTGCCACGTCACGCGGCCGAGCCTGTGTCAGGAATCCCTAACCTAACGATCCATGTGCCTATATAACTATGTAAGGAGTGGATCCTTACTCGCGATTCTCCACATGCTACAGTAGTTCAAAGAATTGCCAGTCGTATTTCCTTACAGAAAGTTTGAACAATACTACCCTAGATACCCATTATGATCAACCAGGTCCCCTTGTTGCCCTGAAGCCCGAAACGCTGTAACTGCAAAGCCCATTTTAATTACATAGGCTCCTATGTTACTCTAAGCCGAAGCCCTACATACTACACCTCAACCCCAAAAGCCCGCTCCAGTTAGTTGAAACGGGTCCCTACATTGTACCTAGAAGTCCTAAAGCCTATACCCTCGTTTAAATTCAATAGTTCCTCTATAAGGCCCTGAACCCTTCACCAAAACACCCCAGAACTAAGCACGCAGAGAGCCCACAAGCCCTTAGATACGGAATATACCTTCAACAATTTTAAGGGTCCTGTAGGTAAACTAAGGTCTATGCCTTCTTTCAAGGGTATCGGTCTCTTTGGCCCTAAACCCTAAACCCTAAACCCTAAACCCTAAACTAAACCCTTTTGCGTATGATTTCTTACTAGGACTTCACTCCTTGTGGCAAGCCAAGGCTTCAGCAGTGGCGACATCGATCTCGAGCAGCTGGGGCTTTGCATCCCCCCTCTACTTTGCTGTTTAAACCCTAAACCCTGAACCCTGAACCCTAAACCCTAAACCCTAAACCCTAGGGTTCAGGGTTCAGGGTTCATGTATATATATTATAATATATATATATATATATATGGATATGGCTGATGGGGTTTTATCGGGTGTTTTTGGGTATGTTGAGGCTTTACAGGGTTTTTCAGGGTTTCGTGGGGTGAGATAGGGGTTTCTTAGGGTTTCCATAGGTTTTTAGGGCTGAGGGAACCCTAAACCCCAAACCCTAAACCCACTTTGTCTTTGGGGCCTGTGGGAGCGGATCCGCTAGTCCTGGCATGAATCAGCTTCCAGGAGGGTTCAAAGTTTGTTGCAGGGCAGAAGCGCAAGGTTTAGAGTTTAAGGTTTAGTGTTTAGGGTTTAGGGTTTAGGGCTCGCGCAGGTCGATTTCAACTTGGCCTCTACTGCCTGGTAGGGGGTTCTCAGAGTCGATGGCAATGTATAGAGTAGGGTGTTGGAGGTTCTAAACCCTAAACCCTAAACCCTAAACCCTAAACCCTAGACCCTAAACCCTAAACCCTAAATCCTACATGCTGCAGCGGTATAGGATTCGGAGTGTTGCGAAGTAGGATCGGCAATGAACCGCATCCTGCAGGATGTTTGGATTCTGAGTTTGGATTTAGGGTTTAGGGTTTAGTTTAGGGTTTAGGGTTTAGGGTTTAGGGTTGAGGGTTTAGGGTTTAGGGTTTAGGGTTTAGGGTTTAGGGTTTAGGGTTTAGGGTTTAGGGTTTAGGGCCATTCTGATTGTGTAAGGGCAGCCAGCGTTCTGGAATTGATAGTGAGAAGGAGGCTAGTGTTGTGTTTATTGTGCTTCGAGCCATATGTTATGAATGAATTGAACTTGAAATTGTGACTTAACCCCCCCCCCCCCGGTTTTCCGAGACGCCCTCTTGAAAGATCTCTTGTTCACAACTGGGGGTTTCCGAAATTAGGGGTACCTTCCTGGTGTCCTTATAAGGGAATCCTACTATATGAGGGATCCATGTCTGGGGTCCCCAATTTCTGTAAACCCCCAACTGGCTTTGCAATTCCTATACTTAGAGGTTCAGGGTACTTATAACCCAATTAGCAGCGTAGTAGTTATAGCCCACTGAGAAGCCCTCAAGGACCCCAGCAGAGTTAGAGTGGGGTTAAAAGTGCAGCTAGAATTGGGTTGCTAAGTACCATGAAACCTCCAAGCCCTAAACCCTAAACCCTAAACCCTCAGGTTAATAAGTACCATGAACCTCCAAGCCCTAAACCCTAAACCCTAAACCCTCAGTTTAATACGTACCATGAACCTCCAAGTATTGCTCAGAAGAAGAGCTCTGAGTTGAGCCAAGCACAGTTCCGGGCCTCGGTGTCTGTCAGCATTCGGATTTGACACGTGCCCCAGCGAGCCGCAATACATGCCCCTTTAAATAAGGAAACCCTAAACCCTAAACCCTAAACCCTAAACCCTCCTAAACCCTGGGTAGTGGGCTCATTGGGTTACCTCCCAGGTCCTTGTCGCCACCGCTTCTCTGCCCCAAGCTGTCGGCGGGCGATCTGTGTCTTGGTGACCACGGAGTGACAAGAACACTTGG
Source organism: Symbiodinium natans (assembly GCA_905221605.1). Lineage (NCBI taxonomy): Eukaryota > Dinophyceae > Suessiales > Symbiodiniaceae > Symbiodinium > Symbiodinium natans. The sequence continues at coordinate 723,567 of CAJNDS010001469.1, forward strand.
GGTCCTTGGGGCTGAGGGTTTAGGGTTTAGGGTTTGGGGTTTGGGGTTTGGGGTTTGGGGTTTGGGGTTTCGGGTTTGGGGATTATTGGAGTACGTCAGGTGCGGGGTCACTGCCCGATTTAAAGACTTCATCACCCCTAAATCGCATTAGCTACCCTAGTGTTCTTCGCGCCAGCTTAACATTGGACGGACCAGGATACCATGAGCCTTACATCTTTCGAATCATGTCGGACATGGAAACACCTTAAGCCCTTGATCCTAAACCTAACCTAACAAGCCCCTGGAGGCCTACCCAAAGGCTCCTATGTAGTACGTTTTGGGGGGAAGTATACTAGAACCTCCTATGACCCAAAAAGGAACTACAGTGGAGCCTTTGGGTATCCCCCCCCTTAAAAAAAATCAGTAGAGCCTTTAAACTTGGAATGCTCCGCCTTATACTAAGGGTCCTTAATAGGGATTAGAGTTTAGGGTTTAGGGTCAGGGTTCCCCATGCAGGAGCTGTGAGTGTAAGGGGGACCATCCTAACTCTAAACCCTGCAAGCCCTACTATCAGACAACTCGTAGACCCTGTAAGCCCTACTTGGAAGCCCTTTGACTTATAGTAAGCAATTAGGGTTAGTAAGGTGGGTCCTGGAGATTATAAGATGTTTTCTAGGGGATACTAAGTAGACTAGGCAAACCCTAAACCCGAAGCCCCAAACTAAGTCAACAGAGCTTCCAAGTACCATCAGACAACCTGGGAGGCTCTATTTCCCGCGCGGTACCATCCACTATGCCCCCAACAAGGTGCAGAACGTCAAGAGTCAAGGGTCTAGGGTTTAGGGTTTAGGCTCAACACGGTGCATAACTTGGGATGTTCCCCCGTATACTGACAGCTCCTTCATAGGGATTGTAATCGGGGGTACAAAAGTTCCTATTCAGGACTGTTAGCATGTTTTGCTGCAGTTCGGGCCTTTTCAGTTTTCGGGGAGAGGGTGCTGCGGGCTATAGGGCTTCGATTTGGGTCGAGGGCTTAGGGCGGGGAGATGCGGGGAGGAGTCAGGGGCAACTATTTTTGGGCCGGCGTGGAGGATGGCAACACCTGGACGCCCGTATTCGGCGCCCGGCACCCTAAACCCTAAACCCTAAACCCCAAACCCCAAACCCCAAACCCCAAACCCCAAACCCCAAACCCCAAACCCCAAACCCCAAACCCCAAACCCCAAACCCTAAACCCTAAACCCTAAACCCTAACCCTAGGTTAGCGATCAAAGCGAGCAGCCCGAAGTCCAACATCTCCTGAAGCCCTGCCTAAGCTGCGACAGCCGAAGCCCGGAGATCCCAAGCCGCCTGCCCTGATCGATACAGGACATGTGTATTTAGAATCAGAATCATAAGAAGAAAGGTCATAAGAATAATCAGAATGGTATTCAGAATACTTTTGTATTTATACATGTAACGTATATATATATATATATATATAGATATTATCATTAATCCTACTTGGTGTGGGGTGTGTGTTTTTCCAAGTGCACATCAGTATACATATACATACACCTGTATATGTCTCTGTACATGCACACATGTTTTGTTGGGGGGGTGGGTTGGGGGGGGGGGGGGGGGAGGGGGGCCTTTCCAGACACTTTCCCGAGGATTCAACGGAAGCGTCGGTTCACCTGACTGTCTCTGCCTTTCAGAGACAGTCCCTGCACCTGGGACCAGGGATGATGCTTTATGTTTTTGGAAGAGGTTTGGGAGTTTAGGGTTTAGGGTTAGGGGTTATCAGGTTTAGGGTGTAGGGGAGGGCGATTGTTTTGGGTGTTTGGGGCAACCGAACTGTTCTAGTAAGCCTTGTTAAGTTGGGGTGGTTTGGGCTTTATCTAGAGGAGCCCAAAATCCTTAGTGAAGAAGGCGACTTTTCGCGCCTTGGCGATTGGGTGCACTCCCAGCTTATGCAGACGTAGGGCACCGGGCGACCCTGGGCTCTGGGTCCAGGTTTTAGGGTTTAGGGTGTCGCAGACTTTCGGGCCGTGACGTTTTTGCTGTTGAGAACCGTGCCTGGGTTTTCAGGCTTGGGTTTACGGCAAAGGCCTAAAGGGGCTTCTTTAGAATCTGAAGTCTTAGATTTGAAGATGCAGGCCCAAAAAAACCTAAACCCGAACCCGTAAACCCTACAAACAAACTAGCATAGGCGGCTGCAAGGAACCAGGATCCTCGTCCAGGTGCTCGCGCATTCTTCATGCGCAATAGGCCCCGACCAAAAAAGTAGACTAGCAAGTGATCGTTACAAAATTACGAATCATATAGTAAGTAATCGAAATGGTACTCGGACTCGGAAAAGCAAGCGTAGTCATGAAGAACTCATACATAAGCATTCGTAAAAAGAAGCAGCAAAGATTATGTCAGAAGTATAGGAAACGAACATACCGCAACATACCTAACGCACACACACACACACATGCACAAGGCACAGGCAGAGGCACGCAAAAGCGCAAGACCCCACTGAAATCGAGGTATGATCTGGTGCAGAAGACTTTCGAAGAGGCGAAAGCCCCATGGAGTCTGTAGCTACTGCCCCTAATGCAAAAATCAGGCCCAAGGACCCTGCCCGCAAGTAATCATGATTTGAGGTTCGGGTGGGGGTAGTAGCAAGCCCGGGCTGGGAGCCTCAATCCTAAACCCTAAGGATCCGTGTACCTATATGGCTACAGACCGGGCTCTGAAGCTACGAAAGGAACCCCCTTTTTAAGGCCCAAGTATATACCCTAAACCCTAAGCCCGCAACCCTAAACATGTATAATATGTACATGGATCCTCAGTGGCACCCTGACAGCCCCAAGCAGTTCGAGTCTCCGGAACATCTGCCTGAGTTGTTTCGGCGCCCAGGTTTATGCGAGCCAGGTCCCTACAGCAACAAGGGGGTTTAGGGTTTAGGGTTTAGGGTTTAGGGTGTAAGGTCTGGATCCGAGAAGCCAGCTGTACTTGAGATTCAGAGGTTTGTTACAGCGACACCATCTTAATTTATAGGGGTTCTACCTTGGACCCTTAAGGTTGTACCCTTGGGTTTTGGGGCCCCTTTTTAAGGATCCTTAAGGGAGAACCTTTAGGGGTACAACTTCAAGGGTACGAGTCTGAATCCCTTGATAATTGGAGACAGCTACACACCCAAGCTTGCGCGCGTGGAACACAAACTCTTGCACCTCCACCGACAAGGCATCATGGCTACCGACCTAAGATCCATACAGGTGGGATTTTGGGTTTAGGGTTCAGGGTAACCGGTTTAGGGTTTAGGGTTTAGGGCCCCTTCTTATGGAGTCATTGTGATTGAGAAATCTCATTTTCATCCCCAGACTTAAAGGACCTATGTAGCATCTGTTCAAGGTCCTAGACTACAATTCCTTATACCCAACCCGCAAAAGGAACTACGTTGGAGCCTCAACCCCAAACCCCAAACCCCAAACCCCAAACCCCAAACCCCAAACCCTAAACCCTAAACCCTAAACCCTAAACCGGGGGAAGCCCGACTCAGAAGAAGTCCCCGTGCAGTTTTGCACGCCTGCTCGTCGCAGGCCATGTCAGAGCTTTGGGAGGACGAGACTTGGCGACCGTTTTTTTGGGGGGGTTTAGGGTTTAGGGTTTAGGGTTTAGGGTTTTGGGTGGGTTCAGGGATTTGTACAGAGCTCTCGTGGTCTCGTGGTTGCTGTCGATTTCAGCATGCTGGCAATGACCCTCAACCCGAAACCCTAAATCCGAAACTTCGAACCCGAAACTCAGTAAACCTTATTGCCTCGTAAATCCTCAAAGCTGGGATGTTCAGCCGTACACCTGGCAGCCAGGGATTCCCTTGTAAACCCAAACCCTACACCCCTAAAGAAAATGAGTGGTTCTGAGCAGGGAATGAGGCAATGAGGTACCCTGTATAATCCCTTAAAGGGTATATGTACGGCCCTAATTCCCTCATTCCCTACTAAGAACAAGGATAAAGGAATGAAAAGGGTGGTCTGTATATGTCCAGGTACTGAAATCTTGGTTTCTTGGAGACAGCTTCTTGGACGTTGAGGGCAGGCCCTACAGACCAAATATGTGTCGGTACCCTAAACCCCAAACCCCAACCCCAAATCCCAAACCCTAAACCCCAAACCCTAAACCCCAAACCCCAAACCTCAAACCCCAAACCCTAAACCCTAAACCCTAAACCCTAAACCCTAAACCCTAGACCCTAACCCTAAATGTTTTGACTGCACCGCCTTTCAGGATGTCGCTCTCCGACGTGCGCTGCCCTGGCGCGCGCTGGCGACCGGCGCTTGGGACGAGCTTGGAACACTGAGGCATCGGCTGGGTTAAATTCAAAGGGTTGCAAGTGCTTCTGTCTTAGTAGCTGAGTAGATAACTGTTACCCCGAAGTATATACAATCCTACCATAATTGAAAGGTTAACCTTTTTTGGGGCCAGGGTACTCAGCAACTCGGGTGTAGAGTAGCCTTCTAGCTAGCATAAAAGGGTGATATAGCCAAGAGTAGTATGGCACATCTCCGCATCAGCTTCTTCTGTGGCACATTTCAGGGTGAATACTCCACAGTTCGATGCACAGGGGGTGGGATTCAGGGTTTGCAGACTCTAGAGGTCACAGGAAAGCTGATGATTTAGGATGTTCGGAAACCCGAAAAATGACTAAGGGGTGCGCTATGCAACAGGTCGTCCGTAGCCTCGCAGCTACGATCTCTGGCTGACATGGCGGCTTGGAAGCAAGAAAGCGCGCAGCTGCATAAATTACAGCACTTGGAACGGTACCCTCAAGCCTGCATAGCGGTAACAAAAGGACTTGCACGTTTAAGAGGTTATATCCTCGAATGTTCTAATCATTGTGATAATCAGCCTTAAACGTCCTTGGTTTCATCCAGCACTCAGAGTTGCAGCACCATCCCCCGGGACCTGGGTTTAGGGGGTTTAGGGGGTTTAGGGGGTTTTGGGGGGTTTTGGGTTTTAGGGGGGGTTTTAGGGGGGGTTTTAGGTGTTTACGGGGGGTTTTGGGGGGTTTTGGGTTTTAGGGGGTTTGAGGGGTTTTGGGGGTTTTGGGGGTTTAGGGGGTTTAGGCTGTGATGGTGCAAGCACAGAGTCGGGGGGGGGGGGGGGGGGTAGGGTCTTCCTCTACCGAAGGAAGCATGCCTTAAATTATTGGGTGCCCTTTCTGAAGCTTCAAGGTTTCTCTAGGGCTTAAGGACAGAGTGGTTGTTGATCATGGGCATGAACACGGCCCTGAAACTGAAGGGCAGAAGCAAAGAGTCAGTGGCCTAAACCCTAATAACCCTAGACCCCCAACCCCAAACCCTAAGCCGTTGGACTTCTGCATCCTTGCAGTGTGGTTGCGAGGCCCTAAACCCTAAACTGCCACCATCCCAAACGACTTTGTCAGCCAGCGGTAAAGGAACTTACGTTCGGTTTCCCAGAATAAGGGTACTAGATGTTTATTGACCCCATAGAGATAGTTTTACAGTACCCTCTCAACCCCTCCCCCCACCACCAGAGCAAGCAGCCTGCGACCCTTACCCTACATCTGTAAACCCTACGTAACACCCGAAAGCCTAAACCCTAAACCCCACAAACCCGATGCAAACCTCATGGGTTTGCCTACTACGCCCCACTATACTACCCCCGCTTAGGTTCCCCCCTAAAAAGGCATTATTATCCCTACATAGCCGGGGGTAGTAGGGTAATCCCTAACCCCTAAACCCTAAACCCTAAACCGTGTAGTAGGGAAACCATTGAAAACCCAAGGCAGGTGGAGGAACCCTAAACCCTACACCCTATATAAACCCTAAACCCTAAACCCTAAACGGGTTTTGGATCCTTTGGGAAAGAAGGTGGAGGCTGAGGCGGCCTCAACGCCCACGTCACCCGGTCCTGTGGCGTCGGCATTGGCAGAGCTCAGCGCGGAGCTCTCCTGGCTTCGAAGTGTTTGGCATTTAGGGTTTGGGGTTTAGGGTTTAGGGTTGGGATGTTGCCCCTTGTACTCACAGTCCTTAGTAGGGATTATCGTACCCCCAATCATAATCCCCCATTAAGGGCTGCTAGTACTTATACTACAACTCCTTAGTGGGGATTATTTATTGTAATTACCTCGCTATAAGAATCCCCCATTACGGGCTGCTAGCACAAGGGGGAACATCCCAACCCTAAACCCTAAACCCTAAACCCTGGGGTCTAGGCCTTCGGCTGATTTGAAGCTCCAAGTGCACCTAGAAGTGTTGCCTATATGTCTACACACACAGACATCTATATATACATATATACATACATACACACACACACACACATATATATATATATGTACACAGAATGGTTAGTATAGTTACGTTCTTTGGTCTCTGCGGTGCAGTGCTGGTTTGGGTACCTTCGGGAATTTCATCTCTTTTCTTCTTCTTTTGGCCCCAACCGCCAGTGAGAGTCCTCCAGAGTCGGGAGGTTCGGGGCACGTGCACTTAGGCGCCTCGGGAGTTTGGGGATTCGGGGGTTCAGGGTTTAGGGTTACCCTAAATCCTCAACCCCGTGTTGGGGTTTAGCTTATCGTTTTTTCCGCGGGGGGCGGGGGGGGGGGGGGGGGTGACCCTAAACCCTCAACCCCGTCAACCCCAAAGAAAGAACGAGGGCTTTAAGGGGCACTTTGTGTTGCCAATTCTTCGGACCCCCTAAACCCTAAACCCTAAACCCTAAACCCTAAACCCTAAACCCTAAACCCTAAACCCTAAACCCTAAACCCTAAACCCTAAACCCTAAACCCTAAACCCTAAACCCTAAACCCTAAACCCTAAACCCTAAACCCAAAACCCTAAACCCTAAACCCTAAACCCTCTAACCCTAAACCCTAAACCCTAAACCCTAAACCCTAAACCCTAAACCCTAAACCCTAAACCCTAAACCCTAAACCCTAAACCCTAAACCCTAAACCCTTCACTCAAGAAAAGAGGATCCCTGGTTACGAGTTGCGGCTTGCTTTAATCGTGAACCCTCAGCCCTAAACTCACCCTAAACTGAAAACAGTTAAGCGACGATCCTTTGGCCGCCGAACCTTACATCACAGTCCAGGTTCGTCAAGCACCGCATGCCGCCTCAGAGCCAGGCAGGCCCACAGCAATTGGATGAGGGATTTTTTTGCTAAGGAACTTGTGGGGTTTAGGGAACCCTAAACCCTAAACCCTAAACCCTAAACCCTAAACCCTAAACCCTAAACCCTAAACCCTAAACCCTAAACCCTAAACCCTAAACCCTAAACCGTTCAGGGTTCTGGGTAAAGTCATTAGAGACGGTGCCAGGCCGGGTTTCAACCTCTGAGTTGCTTAGGATGTCGAGGGGGGCATGTCGCGTTGGGGTCGGCCCGGGGTCTTCCTCTCACCCTAAACCCTAAACCCCAAACCCCAAACCCTAAACCCTAAACCCAAGTTGTGGTTCTCTCATACGTCTTGGGGCGAAGTCGCACCAGGCAACGGAAGCGGCCATCGTGTCGGCGGAAAGCATGGTGCGCTTGGAGCCAACCGCGCCGCGGCTGCACCTGGAAGTGCTCTGAGCACCCTAAACCCTAAACCCTAACCCTAAACCCTAAACCCCTAAACCCCTAAACCCCTAAACCCTAAGCCCCTAAACCCCTAACCCCCTAAACCCCTAAACCCCTAAACCCCTAAACCCCTAAACCCTAAACCCTTGACCCCTAAACCCTAAACCCCTAACCCCTAAAAAACCCCTTAAACCCCTAAACCCTAAACCCTTGACCCCTAAACCCTAAACCCTAAACCCTAAACCCTGCTCTTGAAAGCCCCTGGAGGTGGGTCCTGGGAGGTTCCTGGTACTTATTAACCAAGTATAACTGTACTTCTTACTGTACATTATGACCATATTAGGGCACTTAAGGGGGCTTAGAAGTGGGTTATATGTACAGTTGTAACGGGGTTATAAGTGCCATGAACCTCCGAGTAAATCCCTAAATCCCTATTAGGCGCCCCCAAGCATGAAGATCCCCTGTTGGAGGGGTATCCTGAAATTCCCCAACCTTCAACCATTTACCCTAATGCCGGAAAGGCTGACAAGCTTAAATTTTCGAAGTTGTCCTTCCTCCCGTGATCCAGCCACCACATTGAGACAATGCAGGGTACCCTTTCTTCTGGTGGGGTACTGAAGACCTGACCTTGCAGTCAGGCCTCGTTCACCATCCCGTGCATCTGCCCTGCTCTTGGCCTGTTCTGGCTTGTTGCATGATAAACCCTGAACCCTGAACTCCTAAACAGAAGCCGTCCTCAAACCCTAAACTTCCTCAACTCCATCAACTCCCTAAACTCCCTACACGCTCTAAACTCGCTAAACCCTAAACTTCCTAAACCCCGAAACTCCCAGAGGAAACCTTAGTAGCAGGCCCTGGCGCTGCTTCCGCGCCCTGGAGACGAGGAGGGGGCCACCTTGTGGCGTGGCTGAAGTAAGGTTTTGGGAGGGCTTGTCCCTGACGAAAGAGAGATTAGGGTTTAGGGTTTAGGGTTTTGGGAGGGGCTCTACAGTTCAGAGTTTGGGGTTCTGTGCGCTCTGGCTTTTCGAAATGTTTTTGTTTTCGTGTCTGCGGGCTGCTTGTCGGAGCTATGTGCCCGGTTGCTTAGGGCTACTTGGGAATAGCTTTTATTTTTTGGGTACTCTATTTCCTAAGAAACAACAAACATACAATTTTTGCTAGGGTTCCAAGTTCAGTTTTGGTTGGGCAACCAGAAACTTAGAGAAGCGGGGGAAAGCAGATGTCTCTTAAATCGGCTGCAACACCCGAGGCTTCACAGGGTGTCGTTTTTTTTTGGAGGGTTTAGGGTTAGGGTTTAGGGTTGAGGGTTTGTGGAATCCACCACGAGAGTAGAAGTGCACCTGCGTCGTCTTGTTGTTCTATATGCCTTCAGGTGCACGTTGTTGGTTGGGTGGCCTTCCTGCGGCTTCCCCAAGAGGCTAGACTCCTCAACCCTAAGCCCTACACCCTAAACCCTGAACCCTCCTTCATCTTGCTGGCGGGATGGGGCATGGCCGGCGACACCAAGTTGCTTCCACCAGAGTAGAAGGGCGAAGGGCCACAGCTGATTCGCCGGAGTGAGGCGTTTTGGGTTTGGCGCTTTGGTTTAGGGCGTACCTTCTGGTTCTTATAGTAGGGACTGAGGGAATGAGGTATCCAACATCCGCCCTATACATACCCTTTAAGGAAACTTTAAGGGTATACGTAGGGTACCGACTTGCCCCATTCCCTACGAAGAGCGAGAGGGTTGAGGGTATTTAAAGATCTCAGGCAGTTGCAGAGCGCGGGGGTAAACAACAGGGCTTCAGGGATACAAGGCTCTGGGTTTTTTCGGGCTTCCTTGGACGTTAGAAATATACCTATAACCCACTCATAAGCCCCTTAAGTGCCCTAGCATGGCTATACCTGGGTTCTAGGTCTAGTTATCATTAGTTTAAGAAGGTAGCCTTTCAGGCGACTAGCGCTGCGCCAGAAGCCTGAACCAGGTGCCACTACGCCCACAACTCACGGCGAAACCACATGATGAACCACCCAACGGTCGGAATGGACAGTCGCGGAGTCTCGGCTCATCCTCGTGTGAGTCTTCACTTTGCTAATCTCTCAACTGGATGCTAGGGACTTCCGAACAGAGCTCGTTCTGAGAGGGCTTGGGTTTAGGGTTTAGGGTTTAGGGTTTAGGGTTTAGGGTTTAGGGTTTAGGGTTTAGGGTTTAGGGTTTAGGGTTTAGGGTTTAGGGTTTAGGGTTTAGGGTTTAGGGTTTTTTGCTTCGGGGTTACAAATCACCCGTGCGTTAGTTCCAGGCGCTGCTGCGTGTGTCTTGCCTCGTGGGGTGAGGTCAGCGCCAGTATGTCAAGCACGTTGCAGAGTATTGCTTGCAACCCCGTACCCTTAGAAGAGGAAAGCGCGTCTCAGCCAATAGGTGCATTTTAACGACATTTTATGCTTCAGAAGGTACAAGGTCGCTGTGGACAGAGTCGGTAGAGTTTAGAGCAAGTTGATGCTGACCTTGCAGGGTTGCTCGAGGTAGGGGCCCTGACAGACCAAACCCCAGCAAGCCGAGCAGAAGAAGGGTTTAGGGTTTAGGGTGTAGGGTTTAGGGTGTACTGTGTAGGGTGTAGAGTTAAGCTCAGCCGTCTCTAGAAGTTCGCAGAAGATGAGACCGACGGACTTCAGGGGCTTTGTTGGTGTAGTTTTGCGTGGTTTCCTAATTATTCTTTATTCTACTGCCAGGTTCTCCGTTTATGGATGAAGAGTCTGAGCAGGGTGAGGAAGAAGATCTGGAGGTGGATGAGGCTGGGCTATATAGATGGGCTCCCCTAAACCCTAAACCCTAAACCCCTAAACCCTAGTTTCGTGTCTAGAGAGACGGGTTTCGTGTTTGCATAGACCTCTGGTCGCCATCCCTGCTTTGGGTTGCTTACTTTCATGCCAGAGCCACGAATGCTCAGAAGAAGTTGTCACCCACAAGGATGAGCTACAACTACAAGCCCTGAACCCCAAACCCTAAACCATAAACCCTATAGACCCTAAACTGGGGAAGCTCAGGGCAGTGCCTGGTGAGACATGCCATGCTGCGTTGCTTTGCAGATGTTGGGGCTATGTAACCCTGAGGTTCTGAGAGCCTACTGTACAATAGATCATGGGTTCCCCGACTACCCCCCTCTCTGCTAACCCCCCCCCCCCCCCCCCCCCCACCCCTAAATGACATGATCCCTAGGGGGGACCTGGGGGGGGGGGGGGGTAGTATAGAGGGGGGAAGTAGGGGAACCCATGAATGTACGGGTCGGAATAAATACCAGCAGTACTCCGTTATGGAAGCTGGCTATACTTTTAACAACCCCCAAGACCCTATTCCCATTCTTACGGCCTGCTACATAGGTTGCAAGGGTTCCTGAGAATGCAAGATTCAGGCACTTGGGAGTACAAGGTTTAGGTTTTGGGCTGAGATGCCCCACTGTGGCAGCACAGGATCTTTCTACCAAAGTGGGCTTGTAAAACCCTAAACCCTAAACCCTAAACCCTAAACCCTAAACCCTAAACCCTAAACCCTGTCCCTTTGGCAGCCCAGGAGTCATCTCGGGGCATTCTCTAGATCAGGGGACCTGGGTACAGAGCCTATGTACCTTAGTGAAAATGCAGGAGCCCCACAGCGGACCTTAAAGGGACCGAAGGAAGGACCCTTTTGATAGGGACCTGAGGGGTAAAGTCGGCGCTGGCTAGGTATACAGGGACGATATAAGGTATGTAAGGTGTTATAAAGCGGAAATGAGATTAAGGGTCCCTCTAGGGGTCTCCTCCCTTTTGCTTAGGGACCCCAATGTAGGGAACCTTCCATATGCAGAAGTTTGAATCACAATGTCAGAAGGCCTCTGCTTCACAAGCTCATAAGCTGCACCTACCGAACTGCAAGGGTTGGGGGCGTGGTGTTTTGTAGCATTTCGGGTGTAGCGAGCAAACTGCCACCCCCCCGCCCCCCCCCCTCCGCCCACCCCACGCCCGGCCAAGAATACAGGCCCTACATATGGGGGTTTCCGAATTTGTGGATACCCCTTTTTAATGGGATTCTATTCTATTTGGGGTGTACAAGGGGTACGCCTATTTTGGGATATTTTGGGACGATCCTTGCGGTTTAGGGTTCAGGGTCCGCCCCCCACCCTCCATCCCCGAACCCTCTTGAACCCCAGTAGATGTAACCATACAAACCCTGAATGCTCTAAACCCCGAAGCCAGACCACTCTTGAACACCGTTGTCTGGGATGCCCAGTAGTGCTCTTATTCCCTTTTCTAAATTTCGGATACCTTCTACACCCCGTTAAGCCAGAAAGGGCGCCTCTCGTTTTTTTCTCCTAGGGTACTTGGGGAGCCTAGTTTCCCGGGTCCCTGTTGGTTGTGATTTTACATTTTTTGTCCTATGCAATTCCTAATGAGGATACAAAAACGATATTTCTAAAAATGGCCCCAACAAGGAAGCAGACTTGGGGAGCCGAGTTTTGTAAGTTCTAAGCCCTAAACCCTAAACCCTAAACCCTAAACCCTAAACCCGCGGGCCTGGGAGGTGGTGGAAGTTGGCGATGCGAAGTCCCAGCTGGTGAGTGCAGAGATGGAGAGGGCCTTGAGGCCGACCTGTTCAAAGCGAACCCTAAACCCTAAACCCTAAACCCTAAACCCTAAACCCTAAACCCTAAACCCTAAACCCTAACCCTAAACCCTACCCAAAGGCTCCTATGTAGTACCTTTTTGGGGTAGTATACTAGATTCCCCCATAACTAACCCAAAAAGGAACTACATTGGAGCCTTTGGGTAGACCCTAAACCCTAAAGGGTTGTTTATTGTCACATTTTGGGCGCGCTCGATGTTCTTGAGGGTTCAACCTTGGGACGTTCCCCCCTTAACACCAACAGCTCCTTACAAAAGGGACTAGAATAGAAAGCACCATCATTCTTATTCAGGATCGTCCGCTTAAGGGGGAACATCTCAATTTGAACCCTAAACCCTGGACCCCTACTCCGAACCCTAAACCCTGGGTTGGCAGCTAAGATCTCTTAACTGGCTCTGGCAGCCCTCATCAGCATTTCCCAGAAAAGACCCCTCAATGAAGGCACATGCCGGAGATGCTACAAAGGGATCCTCAATATGACTTACTAGCATGCCCAGCATTACCCTTATCCCGTGGTTTTGGGGGTTTGGGTTCCCTTCTATACCCCTTCTGGCAAAAAAGGGCGCCCTTGTTAATCCTAGGTGACTGGGCCACCTAGCTTAAGTTATCGAGTTCTTAGGGAGGGGTGTTCAAGGGGGGTATGTAATCCAAGGTTCCCTATCCCTAGGCTCCCTCAGCTTCCCTCAGGCTCCTCACGGCCTCTGGTGCCTATTTAGGGTTTAGGGTTTAGGGTTTAGAGTTTAGGGTTTAGGGTTTAGGGTAAGAACCCCCCCCCCCTCCCTTAAGGACCTTCCAATTATGTGCCCCTAAAGTTTTGTGGGCCACCTAACTTAGCCGAGAATTAAAGGTTTATCCATTGATTCAAGGGTATTGGGCTCTTGGGGGTTCTCTCCTGAAGGATTGGCCGACGCTTTTTTTGCCCGCACTGCTCATGCAAATGCCTGGGTTTGAGGTTTAGGGTTTGGGAACCCATGCCTTTGGGGTTTAGGGTTTAGGGTTTAGGCTTTAGGGTTTAGGGCTTACTGTTGATGCAAGAACCCACATCACCACCTTTCAGGCATTTGGGTGCCGCGTCGTCCCGCCACACCAAAGTCGAGGAGGTCCTGAACAAGGCCCACGCAAGGTTCCACATTCTAACCCTAACCCTAAACCCTAAACCCTAAACCTTGGATGCTGTATACCACCCTCTACGCGCCATGCGCCAACCCTGAACCCTAAACCCTGAACCCTAAACCCTAGACCCTAAACCCTAAAACCCTAAAACCCTAAAACCCTAAAACCCTAAAACCCTAAAACCCTAAAACCCTAAAACCCTAAACCCTAAACCCAAGAATACAGCCCCTTTCTGAGGCGGAGGTTCCGCGCGAGGCGTGGAGCGAAGTTTGCCAGGCGCGGACCTCCGAACAACACAATGCCCAAACCCGAAGCTTTATGGGTTTCCCTACTAGCCCCTTCACAGGTTCCCCCTTAGATTCCCCCCTTAGACAACAATAATTAGGCTTGATTAAGCCCTAAATAGCCTTTATTATTGTGGGGGGGGGGGGAGCATAGAGGGGGGCAGTAGGGAACCCAAGAAGGCTTCGCCGTGGATCCCAATGCTCGAAAGAAAAAACCTCCTAGTAGAGCTAGATGAAGTTAAGAGAGCTTCAAGGAGTTATGACCGACTTCTGTAGTCGTCCTTACAGGCAGAAGCCTGCATGAGGGATTACAACCTGCAGTCCCTTGCAGTGTCCTGCCTAGGCTGACCTAAACCCTAAACCCTAGAATCCTAAACCCGAAACCCAAAACCCACAGGAACCCCTTAATTGCAAAGAGGGTTGAAGAGGGCCCGTAGCGCCCCCATCGGTGCTCCCGAGTTTGTTGCGGCTCCGGGGCTCGGCTACCTGCTGGCATCTAGTGGCATAACCACCGCATCTCAAATCTTAAGCCCAAACCCTCAAACCCCAAAACCTAAACCCACTGTTCAGTATAAGTACAAGGCGGCCGACTTTCTATGAAGAAGTGGTAAGGCAGTCCCATCCCAGCTGGCGGCTCCCAACCTCTCACCCTCAGTCGTCTAGATAGTATAGAGCCGAACCTAAGCCTTGATCCCTTTACATCGCTGTGCCTGTGTGAGTTGTTGTGCGCGTGTGATGGTCCCTGCAGTGCGTCTTGCTGTCAGCTAGGCGGGTGGCAAAAAGACCTTAGAAGCCCAAGACCCTACATCCCAAACCCTAAACCCCGAGAAGCCCTGTGAATCCCTCAAGTCCGGAACTTCGTGAGCCCCGAAGGTTCTGACACAATTGGCGGCCGTGGGCGTTGCGGAGGTCAAGGTCTGTGGCCGGGTTTAGGGTCTAGGGTAAACCCTAAACCCTAGAAGCCGTGCCCAAAAAAACCTTATAAGCCCTAGGAAACCTATGAGGGCTTGGAGTTTTTCAGCAGGTTTATGGCTGAACACCAGTTCCACATGCATTCTTCTAAGTGTGTGTTGGGGTGTGGGGGGGGGGGGGGGGGGTTGGTTGTACTATCATAGGCAAAACCCACACTGCAGGGCTCCAGCAGCACAAACAATTCACATATTCTGCCCCTGAATGTGGTCCTTTGGGGTTTTCGGGTTCAGGATTTAGGGGTGTGCAGTAGAGTGTTTAGGGTTTAGGGTTTAGGGTTTAGGGTTTAGGGTTTAGGGTTTAGGTGTAGGGGACCATTACCTACCTTAACGGGTTCTCAAGTATGAGCCCTCGGGTTTATCGGGTAGATCATGGGTACATGAGGGCCCATTCAGGGACCAGGTGGCTACGCTGAGAGTCCAAATTGTCTAATTACTAATAATATTTCCCCGCGCTTGCTTTAGAAGATCCCTCACATGACCTCAACAACATCTGAGTCCTTATGATTTCTCTGGCGCCTCAGGGGTACCCCTTTCGGGTTAGAAGTAGGCCCTTCAAAAGGAAATCTATCTGGTATTCACGGCTCTGAGCTGGGTTTTTGTAACACACCCTCCTGCCCTAAACCCTAAACCCTAAACCTTAAACCTTAAACCTTAAACCCTAAACCCTAAACCCTGAACCCTGAACCCTGAACCCTGAACCCTGAACCCTGAACCCTAAACCCAAACCAGGAGGGCCCAGGCATGCCAGCCGCGAAGAAGCCGAAGAGGAGTGGCCCACTTGGTCTAGGGTTTTGGGTTACGGCGATCGGGTTTAGGGTTTAGGGTTTAGGGTTTCGTTCTGCTTCAAAAGGTGCACGTTTAAGTAGAACGAGCATTTTGGGTCAATGTGGATTGAAGTCGATGCGACGAAAGTGACGAGAGTGATTTGTACACTCACATGAAGAATACGCTACTTAGGCAAACAAGTTTGTTGGGTAGTTTGCATTGCAATTGCTTTTGGCTACTGGAGTGGTGGCTTCTCCTGTCCTGTGGTTTCGAGGACCCCTAGTTAGTGGCCCCACGGTATCCCTTTTGAAAGGGTTCAGCTGCCTGTATAAAACCCAATGGGTATTTCCCAAAATTGTGCCCCTTAAATAAACCGAAGAAAGTCTACTATGATCATCCATAGCCTTTATCTTAGGAACCCCTAGCCGGGTGCATACCCTAGTCTTCGCAAACCCCAAATTCTACCGTTTGGGGTGCCCTCGTCATTCCTGAAACTATAGGTTTAGGGTTCAAGGTTGCCTCGTTTACTGGGGAAGCGCCCTAAACTGAACCCTTGTCGAGCGTGATCTGAAGTATGGGCCCCTGGGTTTTCTAGGGTATATAAAGGGTATAGAAGAGGACCCCAAGTAAAAAAACTCGCATTAAGGGACCATGTAACCACCCTTAATCTCGGGGCCACCATCTGCTCTTGCGCCTCAGGACGAAATAAGGGCCGCTTATGCCGCGACGCATGCGGGGGAAAACTGTCCAAGCTTTGCCTTCCATGTTTTGAGGCCAGGAAACCGTGAATCCCTACCTGGCCCCGAATCCAGAGAGCCTTGAATTCCCCTCAATTCAGCAACAGACCTTAAAGCATGTTAATGGACCCTATAGAAATTACGGTGCTGTACGGTCCTTAGTTAGGGGGGCATTGGGCTCTTTGGGTAATCCTACTCCAAGCTTCTTGCTAGTAGTCCCCCCTCCTCCTAAAAAGGAAAAGGCATCTTGACACGCAGTTCAGCCGATGAAGTATCAAGCAGGGGTGTCTCGTATCTCTTACCATGCACCCTAAACCCTAAACCCTAAACCCTAAACCCTAAACCCTAAACCCTTGCAACATACACTACAAGGAAAAGGCCAACAAAAACATGGACGCCTCCCAAAGCGCCCCGAACATCAACTGCATGTCATGAACTCGGGAAGACATGTATGTTCAATTGTTAGTGATCGGGTATAGGTGAGGGACAACTTTTGCCACCTGCTGTGGTCTCAGCTGGGTCGATGGAGGAGTGGCCCTCCTTGCCTAGCTGAGCGAATGAGTTAGTGGCCACCCCTAAACCCTAAACCCTAAACCCTAAACCGGAGGTTGAGGGTTAAACCCAAAGAGCCCAATACCCCTGAAGTACAGAATTCACCTTTAATCGTGTCAAGGACTGTTGTTTTTAGCGGTATGTTCTTTAATTCAGGGGTATTGGGCTCTGTTTGCTGTTATTGGTCTTGCTTCTTGTTCTCGATCATGCTGCTCAATGTGGTGTTGTTAATGTTTCTTGCTATTGTGTATTGTTGTTGTTACTGTTATTGTTACCGTTTTTGCTTTTGTTAGTGTTGTATGGCTGTTGCTATTGTGACTCTTGTCACCGATAAGGCTGATGGCCCCAAACTTAAGCGCGTGGCGCGCGCTTTGCAGGTCGTATGGGTATGCTTTTGTCTAAACTCGAAGGGGGCTAAACCCTCACAGCAATCCTAAAGTGTCGGGTGCTCTCGTGTACGGCCTTGTGCTGGGTCTAGGGTTGGGATGTTCCCCCTTACGTTAACAGCCCTTAATAGGGACTATAGTACCCCCCCCCCCCCCCCCCCCCATTATGATCTTTATGAAGGTTAGTATTAGGGGGAACGCCCAAGTGTCGGTCTTAGTTCAAGTTTTTATAGGGCCCTCGAACCCACCCCAGTGTAGGGAGGCTACCCCCCCCCCCCCCCCCCCAGAATATGGGCCCGGTCCTCATTATGCGCAGCGCGCTCTGTGTGTGTGTGTGTGTGTGTGTGTGTATGTTAGGTCTGGACTTGGGATGATCCCGTGCCGTCAGATGATGCACGAGGCTGGTGTTTCTAGATGCGTGAGGGCCTTGCTGGCACGGCCCTGAGGGATGGATCAGCCAAAGCCTGTATCTGAACTATGAAGCTCCAACCGATCTACTTGAAGGATCGGGGGATTCATTCTGTAGGCACAAGGTAGCGCTATAGGGACGCTGAAAGGGATCCGGATCGGGGCTATCCTACTTGGGAGGCTTGACATCTACTTCCTAAGCCCCCCAGATCCTCCAAGTAGCTTGCCAGGGACCATAAGACAAGCAGCCGGCATTCAAGTACTTGCAAGCATAGACCCCTCAGGGAAAGCTTCGCAGAGCCAGGGACGTGAACCCAGACATAGGGTTTATAGGGTTCACCTGGACCCTCCCTACACAAAGGGGGGCATCTTCAACACCATAAATCACATTCCTCAATTACGGGGAGTATTAACCCTAAACCCTAAACCCTACACCCTCTGGGTCTCAGGGATCTTGCTTTGCTTCTGTCCCGCTGCAAGGGCCAAGCCCTCACAACCCTCAAGCACTCTCCATGCAAGCCGGTCTTGGACCCTAAACCCCATAAGGATCGTTTAGGGTTTAGGGTTTAGGGTTTAGGGAGGATCCATGCAAAACAGGGTTTATGTTACTGTTCTTGGTGAGTGTATATCTGGTTTCTTGTTGTGAGTGCATGTATTGGGTATCCTTTTGGGGATAAACCTACTTCATGTATCTATATGGTATATCCTTGGGCCTTACCAAAGGGGTTCCTCTAAAGTAGCTTGAGGGCCCAAGTGTATACTATACAGGTACATGGATCCCGAGGGTAAACCCTAAACCCTAAACCGCAGGCCTTGAAGGTTGTCGACAAGAACTGGGATGGGGAGCTCAATTTTGAAGAGTATCGGGCCCCAGCCTCCTCAGGGACGGGTGGGGGAGGGGAGGGGGTCCTTTTTTGTTTAGGGTTTCGGGTTTAGGGTTTAGGGTTTAGGGTTTAGGGCCCAATGATTCCTGTTAACACTACGTTAGGGTTTAGTGTTTGGGGCTTGGGGTACCAAGACGGGAGCCCTCGTTCACCAAGAGCCCTTGACCCTGCCCCTTATTCTCGTAATGACTGCAGAGAGTGGTTGTTTGGCCCATGCGGAGCAATATTCGACACCCTAACCCTAAACCCTAAACCCTAAACCCTAAACCCTAAACCCTAAAGCGTTGTGGTTTGCGACGTGGTGCTCAACATGCTTCATTATGCTTTAGGGTGTTCCCCCTTGTACTGCAGTCCTTAATAACCCTGAACCCTATGAAGGACTGTTCGGACAAGGAGGAACATCCCAAAATATGCCTTTGGAATGGATATTAGAGCATGGACCCCAGAAGGAGCTGAAGATAGCTTCAGTTTTCCTAGGGTTTGGGGTTTAGGGTTTAGGGTTTAGGGCTACTGGGACCCAGAGTGGGCCCTTATTCCCCTTTTTTGGGGGCTTTAGGTTGCCTTATAGCCCCCTTCACACTCGATTGCTATTCCTCGGTTGCTCTTGGGTCTAGCTTCGGGCGCCTGCGATTTCGGGTTTTCAGGTTTAGGGGAGCACGGTGAAGAACCAGCATGTCAAGGGTCGGGTACAGTGAGGGTTTAGGGTTTAGGGTTTAGGGTTTAGGGTTTAGGGTTTAGGGTTTAGGGTTTAGGGTTTAGGGTTTAGGGTTTAGGGTAAGTGAAGATGTCAGGACTCCATGCATTTCCCTAAGGATCCATGTAGCTACATCCTATATACTTGGGCCTTGGAGGCCTGCATTGGAGCTTGAGGGCCCAAGTAAATACTATACAGGTACATGGATCCAGAGATTAAACCCTAAACCCTGAACCCTAAACCCTAAACCCTAAACCGCAGGCCTTGAAGGCTGTCGACAAACTTTCATAGAAAGCCACAGCTCTTCTGCGCAAGGCAACAGATGGTCTCCTCTCTGTACGAAGGCCCCAATAGAAGCTGAGCCGCTTGAGTCGAACCTGCAAGATTCCCGCCTAAACCCTAAACCCCAAACCCTAAACCCTACTCCCTAAACCCTAAACCCTAAACCCTAAACCCTAAACCCCACACCGCGCTGGCTGGCAATGGTGTAGCATCTGTGAGGGCACGAAGCACCGGCGAAGCTTGCACATGACCCAGGCTCAGGAAAGAAACGCCAAAGACGTTCCCAGGTTTAGGGTTTAGGTTTAGTAGGGTTTAGCGTTTAGGATGTAGGGCCAAGGAGCCCAATATGAATTAAGGAACACACCGTAAATGGGGGTTTCCGAAATTAGGGGTGCTTTATTGGAGACTTCATTATCAGGGAATTCTATTGTTTGGGCTGCTATATTACGACTCTTAGTTTCGTAAACACCCCATATAGATCAGGGATCCTTAGTATGATTTAAGGCGTATTCCAGGCGTGTTTTTGGGCTCTTTGGGTTCTTTTGACCTGTATTTTGGGGCGTTGTTCCTTGGAGGTGACTCTGCCAATCGCCGTCCCAACGCGCCAAGATTCGGCGAGCGCGCCTGAGCCCCGTCGCTTGGCCACCGGCTTAAGTCCGCATGAGTTGGGGTTTTGGGTTTTAGGTTTTGGGTTTTGGGGCTGTGGACCGAAGATCTTTCAACATGTTTTATACAGGAATATGAAGTTTTTAAAGTCCGTAATGCCCTTTTACTAGTTACTAAGGTGCAGGGCTTTGGAGTTTGATCCAAGGATGCTGCAAGATGGGCCAGCTGGTGTTCTTCGCTGCCACCTTCAGTGCTGGCTTTGCTTGTGGTTTGTCTGCCACCACCTTCAACGCGAGCTTTGTGCCTTCGCTGTCCACAATCAAGCTGCCGGATGTGTGCCCGCCTTGCGCGCTGGCAGGCGCGTGCCCGCCCTGCGTGCAGCAGGTGCCCGCGCCATGCCCAGCTCCGCAAGCGCCCGCGAAGCCTGGCAATCCTGGTGCGCAGTTGGAGAAGCCCAGCGCCGTCCCTATATCCCCCTTGGGAATGTTTTTTTGTTTTATACATTTTTGTTTATATAAACCCAAGAGGATATTAAACATATTTGTTTTCGTTTTTATGAAGGTTCTAAGGGGATGTAGAGGTCCTGATCACTACCAATGCCCCAGCTAGCACTCCGAGCACATTCCTGCAACCTGCGACGGCGGAGATCATCATTGTTAAGGTCTTTTCCGGTGGCCTCTCGGCGAAACCCGGGCTTTGGGGTTCAGGGGTTTTAAGGGTTTAGAGGTTCTTGGTAGAGGTTTAGGGGTTGGAGAGGGGGGGGGGGGTGGCAAAGCAGTGCAAGGGGCTGCTTAAGCGCAGCCCAGACATTCGACCCAGCGTCGTAGCTCACATGCTCACACACAAGATTGAAAAGGAACCACCAGTGGGACTGAAGACCTGAAAGAAGTAAACCCTTACACAACAACCCTAAGTCAGCCCAGGCTGCCCTAAGGATCCATGCACCTATATAGGATATACTGGGTCCTCAGAGGGGTTTCTCTTTAGTAGCCTTAGGCCGTCAAGTATGTATACTGTATAGGTACGTGGATCCTTATAGGGATTCGGCACGAGGCAACGGCCGGTTGGGAAACAACATCGGCCAGCTTCTGCATGGCTTGGCATTTGCCCTGCGCCACCTGGTTGTCAAGTATCTTTTACCTCGGTACTGCTCAGAGAGCCCAAGAACCCGCAATTAAGGAGAGCGCACCTCAAAATATGAACGGGATCCTGAATAGGGTTTGCGGTCTTTTGCTTCAATAAGGGTTCGTCGGCTCTCGGGGTTTGGGTTCGTCAGGGAGCTCTATGCCGTGCCACTTGCTCGAAATGGTTCGAGGTTGCATCTCGCATCTGCGGTGTCATTAACCTTAAACCAAAAAACTCTTGAACCCTGCCTTAAATCCTACACCGTAAATCCTAAACCTGAGAAGAGTTCGGAACAATGTGCAGGGGCGCTTGGGAGCTGAAATGACCCTGGAGAGGAGTTACATTAGAGGTTTTAGGGTTTAGGGTTTAGGGGGTTTAGAGTTCATGGTTTAGGGTTTAGGGCATCAGAGCCCGGATGCAGAAAAGGGTTCACGGGGCACCAGTCCCATGCTTCTCCTCCTCGTCAACCCAGACCCCTTGGCAGGATCCGGAGATCCCTTTAAGGGTTCATGAAGAATGACCCAATAGTAGTATTGGTGGGGATGTTCCCCCTTATACTGATAGTCCTTAAGAGGGATTATAGTACCCCTATGATCATCCCTATTAAGGACTGCTAGTCTAAGGGGGAACCTCCCAAAGTATAGGGTACTATTTAGGGCTTCTGCTTTTGGGATCCTTCCAGGGTCTGGGAACGAGGCAGATAGGGTGTCTGGTCCAGCTGCAACCAGGGTTCTGGGTTCCAAAAAAAAGGCCTACACCGGGAGTAAGCCCGTTTTTTCCTTCATTTAGGGTTGGGGTTCCCTTAGAATCCCCTTAGAACCAAAAAGGGTACCCTTTTTATTCCTAGGTTACTCCCTAAAGCGTTTAACCCTGAACTTCAACCCAGGCATGCATGCGGACCGAGTCAACCTCGTGGCGACAGGCCGGTTTTCGGGGGTGGCTGGGCTTGTTTAGGGCACTTTTGACCCTCACTGTTATATATAAGTAGGGCAACTGTCGCCCTCAGTTACTATTCAGGTACACATAGCGTAGTCCGACTTATAACCACCTGTGAACCTGCAATTACTACCATTGCTATTGTGTTTAGCCTCAAACGTCATAATTGGTAGCTTGCACGCATGCGTGCTTGCCTTCCCTTATTCTCATGCGTGTGCTTGCACACGCATATGCTTGGCTGCTTCTGCGTGCTGACGGATGTGTGTGTGGCATGGCATGACATGTATGCATGTGCTTACGAAGTTGTTTCTCGCAGTTCCAGTTTCGGAGCAGATGCTGGTGAATCTGGAGCCATGCACTCTTTCCCTTGCGTGGAGAAGTCGCTTTTTTTGGCTGGGATCCACTCTGGGTTCGCAAAAAATCAAAAACAATAGGTTCTCATAATCACCGTGCTTGTAGAATGCTAGGTACCAATCCTAAACCCTAAACCCGAAACCCTAAACACTAAACCCACCATACTGAATGGCAGGCGGCCAGCTGCCTCAGATCTTCGACCTGAAGAATTTGACGATGGCCCTGCCAGATGCTGGTGAGGCATGGGAGCCATCGTGGGAGCTGTCAGAAAGGATTTAGGG
The DNA here is from genome assembly GCA_905221605.1 of Symbiodinium natans. NCBI lineage: Eukaryota > Dinophyceae > Suessiales > Symbiodiniaceae > Symbiodinium > Symbiodinium natans. The sequence goes on from CAJNDS010001469.1 coordinate 746,109, forward strand.
TTTAGGGTTAGGGTTTAGGGTCGGTCTCAAACCAAAAGGTTTAGGGTTTAGGGTTTCCAAAGCTTGCGCTGCTGTAGCCGTGAGGCATTCTGACAGAATTCGCCAAGTCAGTTCCAGCATGCCATGGTACACCTCTGGTACACAAATCTCTCTGTTGCTGGCAAGGGCAGCATTGCCAAAGAGCCCTCTATGCCCCTAGATTAAGGCATGTACCTGAAAGAATATTCAAAACCCCCTAATATATTTTAAGAGAATATTCGGAAGATTCCTTCAGTAAGCGGTACAAGGGACTCTTTCAGCAAACCCTAAACCTTCTTTAAAGTCCCGAGCTCTGAGAATAGAAATCGAGGGTATATTCCTTAATTAAGTAGCATAAAACAGCTCCTTGGTTTAGAGACCCTAAACCCTAAAATCGAACTCAAGGGCGATGTGTCCTAGAAGTAGACAAGTTGTCGTCAGCCTTCTCGAGGTTTTAGGTGTTTAGGGCTTAGGGCTTAGGGTTTAGAGTTTAGGGCAGCCTTACTATCTGCACATGACTCACCGGCCGAAATCGCCCCCACCTCCCTGCGCAGGCACGTGGCCGCATCCCGAAGGAATGCCAAGAGGCTGCTCAGGGCTCCCGGATGAAAAAGGAGCCGACGCCTGGCACAAGAGATCCTGGCAGGCCAGCAAAACGCGCCAAACCGCAAAACCACCCAGGCACAGCAGGCTGTGCCGCACCAACTGCTGTGGCGATGAGAGTGTCACCATAAGAGGCCCCTACTGCTGGCTCAGAATGGTGTAGGACTTTGAGTGTTTAGCGTTCAGGATCTTGGGCGTTGGGTTGCAACGAGACTGGGTTCAATAAAGGGGCCTTGGATGCTGAAGGCCAAAGGCTTCCGCATCCCCACACATCAAGCAAAAAACTCTGAGGGCGCTTAGGGTTTAGGGTTTAGGGTTTAGGGTTTAGGGTTTTGAGTGCAGCATCTGAGGAACACTTATGCTGGCGGCTTCTGGACTACCCGCTGCGCCAACGTTCCGGCCAAGGAGTGTCTAAAACCTTCTTGGGAATGTCCGTTCAATTTTTGTTATGTATAGAATCCCAGGGAAGCATGCCAACAAAAACATGTTCGTATGTGGTATGGCTTTTTTGACCCTTACAGCAAGAGTCCTTAGAGCCCACAAGGTTGTTGCTTCTAACCTTAACCCCAAACCCTACAAACCCTAAACCCCGAACTAAGCCCGAAACGGGGAGTGAGGTATCATGAGCTGGCCCTGGAGTACATCTGGCCGCTGTTGAAGCCTGAGGAGCTGTTGCCCAAAGACTTCGCTGTACCCTATTTAGGGTTTAGGGTTTTAGGGTTTAGGGCTATTCCCCATGCACCCTTCCCTATTCTAGGGCCACCGCTGACTTCGTAACTTAGGGCTGTTGGGGGCTTATAAACCCTAATCCCTAAACCCTGTAGGGGGCCATTGGGGTGGGTAGGTGGTTCTAGTAGGCTTTAGTGTGTAAGCATTTGTCGGCCTCAGAACGTACGTTGACCCATGTTTCCTCCGTTCTTCCCAACGAACCCGTAAGGCCCAAACCCTATTCTCTCAACCCTAAACCAGACCGAGAACCCAGCCACCCCTACAAACTAAATAAAAAAAACACGAGTGTAGGGTGGTAGACTACCCCTTTGCCCCCCCCCCCCCCCCCCCCCCCCCCAAACCAAAACACAAAAACCCAAACCCGAACCCTCAAACCCCCCCCCCCCCCCAAAGCAGAGATGCACCTGCTGGTGAAAGTACCCTTCCCTTTTTCGGGATATGTAGGTTGAGGGTTGAGGGTTTAGGGTTTTAACCTAAATCCCCCTGTTCCAGGTGAAAGCTTGCCTCGAAAATCCAGCGGAGGTGCGGGTCCAGGGTACCGAACCCAATAAGTCGTTAGGGCTTAGGGTTTGTAGAGCCTAAAGATACACCAGGCGGGTTTGGCAGTTTCGGGCACAGCCTTCAGCACAGATGCTGTGCTCGCCCCATGCACGAGGAGTCTGGCGCAGAGAATAAACTGACTATCCACCTGCGTGGAAATGACTTGTGGAACATGGGTGAGTTCGAGATGATGCCCAAGAAGCCTATCAACATGGATGCAGGAGCTCACCATTGGCTCTGGGCAAATCCTCCCTGCACCATGTATGAGAAGATCATTCGCGAAGAAGGGTTCGCAGAAGTTCTGGTTGTAACTTCCCCTGACCGTCGGCACGCCTGCGTTTCTTGGTTCGAAGGCTTCCAACAAAGAACAGGCCTTAGCGTCAAGGTTACCCTGCAGACGAACTCTTTGGCGGACGACTTTTGTACGCTGACCCGGGCCAGGAATCTAGTCCTTTCTTTCTCGACACTCTCGAACGCAGCTGCGATCATGAGCAAGCGGGTCAAGCGAGTATACCTGAGGCAGTTTGCTCTGAACTCCATGATGAATTGCAACATTTGGCCGGGCGTTTCGCTGGTGCAGTACAGCATGCCCATCACCGAGCAGCATCACGAGCCATACAACAACACCTATGCTGGAGTAACAGAGTGGTTCCAAACGTACAACATGAGCCTCATCACGCGGACGCCGTCATGCAAGTGAAAAGCAGTGAGACTCAGCCGGTCTATGATCCGGTGGCCAGACTTGACTTTCTGTCCCTAGAATCCCTCTTAGAACCCCCATAACAGATATAAACGCATGGCCCGACGACCCCCCCCCAAACCAATTTGGGGGTAGATAAAGAACCTTGTGATAATAGCCGGTCATGCCAACAAACTCATGTCGCAGAATGAATTTCGAAACTTGTGATTATAAACCCTGGATAAATTACAGCCAGTGCAACATTACTAGTCAGAACATGGGAAGATGCGGGACACGCGGCTAAAGACGTAGGCCTCATCAAGCGCGGTGAACGTTTCAGTTTCAGGCGGGGCCAGAATGCATGAAATACCTCAATGACAGAAAACTACGTGTAGAAAGCCCGGCAAATGAGACACTGCCCTTTCCTAAACCCTAAACCCGAAACCCTAGACTCTAAAACCCCTAAACCGGTTTTTTGGCTCCAGAAATTGGCGACCTGTAGAAGTTTATAGGGATTTCCGGCCTCCGGGCCGTTGCAGCCATGTCTCCGATGTGCCGAGCCGACATGGAGCTCTCCGGCTGCAGAGCTCCTTTTTCCCTAAACCCTAAACCCTAAACCCTAAAGCCTATATGAAGTAGGGTTTGTAATACTGTTGGTGAGTGTATATAAGGTTCCTGTTTTAATATTGGTGAGTGTATATATGGGGTGTCCTTTTGGGGACACAAGAAATATTTTCCCTACTTCATATAGTAGTGTACTTGGGCCTTAAAGGGGTTTTAGGGTTCAGGGTTTAGGGTTTAAGGGGGTTTCCTAGATAATATAGGAACCCCCTTTAAGGCCCAAGTACAGACTCAAGAAGGTGCAGGGATCCTCGGGGTTGCAAGTCATGTTAGGCTCAGGGAATGGCTCAAGTGTCAACATGCAGCCCCAAAACCCAAAACCCTAAATCTTTGACGGGGCGGGTTTAGGCTTTAGGCTTGCGGCTTGAGGCCTTAGGCTTTAGGCTTTAGGCTTTAGGCTTTAGGCTTTAGGCCATAGGCTTTAGGCTTTAGGCTTCAGTTTAGGGCATACGCAGTTCGCCAGGCCAAGCGTGCTTGCCAGACATGGGCCATTTTCTGGGTAGTTGTGTACTGAAGATGCTTGAACGGGACCCTAAACCCTAAACCCTTTAAATTTGAACCCTAAACCCTGAACCCTAAACCCATTGAACGCCCAAGCAGGTAAGCATAAGGTTCACGTAGCGAGCAATCCTTCCATCGACATACAGCCACCGCAGGATCGATGGCGAGTTGCTTCGGGCCACTCCACCTGAACCTCAAACCCTAAACCCCAAATCCCCTAAACCCTAAGCCCTTTCAGCCCCAGGTGCCAACCCCTAAACCCGTAAACCCCGGTTTAGGGTTTACGGTTTACCGCAGGGTTTAGCCCCCTGCTCTGTGTGGCTGCTAGGTAAGCAGGTGGCAAGGAGCCCTGAACCCCAAGCCCCAAGCCCTAATCCCTAAACTCCCTCAGCCTGTTCCCTAAACCCTATACCCTAAACCCTAAACCCTAAACCTCCCACATCCAAAGGCCCATGTATTTGCCCGTGGCTGCGCCGCCCCCGCCCGGGCTGCCCAACCCAGACATTTGGGTGACATTAGAGTTGACCTTGCTGGTTGACGGTCTTGGGTTTAGGGTGAGACCTGGGCAAAAAGGGTTTAGGGTTTAGAGGGGTTTGGGTAACTCTGGGTTTAGAGTCTGGGATTATGGGTTCAGGGTTTATTCGAACAGGGTTCATGAAGTTGCTTTCCATTTCCAGTGTTTTTGTCAGAGCAAAAAGCCGAAACCTAGGAATCTGAAACCTTGCGGACTTGAACAGAAAGGCCGCCCTACAAACGCCGCTTCAACCCTTGACAGACCCCATGCAAAACCACAAACGACCCTGTAAGAAAGCAAAACCTGCAAAAGCCTTTTACGCCCTCAAACAAACCCCTATGCAAACGAATGTAAACCCTAAACCCTAAACCCTAAATAACTATAATAACTATAGAACCAGAGAGAACCCTGAACACACTCCCTTCCCACAAAAAGTCAAGCTCCTAAAGCTCCTATGATAAACCTGGGAGGCCCCCCCCCCGCCCCTTTATACTGGCAGTCCTTCATAGGGATTCTCATAGGGGGGGGGTACGAAAATCCCTAGTAAGTAAGGACTGTTAGAAAAAGTGGGCACGTCCCAAGTTATGAACAACTCAAACCCAAACGCTCTATGCAAAACCCGAAACCAGAGACCCTGAACCATCCTGAGCCCTACGGTCTTACTCATGCGACTGCTTGGCATAGGCTTCTCTTCTCTTCTTTGTCCTACACAGACCAACGGACGTTGCCTGCCGCGTGCGAGAGTGAGCGACTAAACCCTAAACCCTAAACCCTAAACCCTAAACCCCAAACCCTAAACCCTAAGCCCTAAGCCCTAAACTTTAAACCCTAAACCCTAAACCCTAAACCCTAAACCCTAAACCCTAAACCCTAAACCCTAAACCCTAAACCCTACCCCCCTACACCCTAAACCCTAAACCCTACCACAAAAGCCCACAAAAGCCGAGGAGCTCGCCATGCTGCGGTCCCTGGGCGCAGAGAGCGCCCCTGAAAGGCTGGGGCCTGCAGTGGCGCAGCCGGGCTTGAGACAAGCACTTAAGAGGGGTTTAGGGTTTAGCGTTTAGGGTTTAGGGTTTAGAGTTTAGGGTGTCAGTGTATATAATATATATATATCTATGTGTATATATGATATATTATATTGTATTCTATTATATGATATGATATGATATTATATAAAATGATATTATATTCTATTCTAGTATATCATATATATATATATTTATTTATTTATGTGGTGTTTATGGGGTGTATATGGTCATTGAGTGTATAGGAGGCAGGAGAATCGTTTTTCGTTTTAAATAAGTTGTTTTGGCTGTTAGGGTTTCGGGTACAGAGTAATTGCGGCGCATTGGCTGGTGTTTTGGGCCAGGGGATTTTGGGAGTATACTTCCTTGGGGGCCACATGAACCTCCCCAAAATGGGGTCATATACCCTACACTACTATGATCTTTTCCAGGTATATGAACCCTGAAAATGGGATCATACACCCTACAATACCTACTAAGGTATTTGAACTAGGATGTGCCCCCTTGCACAAACAGTTCTTCATGGGGAGTATAGTACCCACTATTACAATCCCTATTAATTAAGGACTCTTAGTATAAGGGGGAACATCCCAATATATGAACCCTGAAATTGGGGTCATATACCCTGTACTACCAGAATCCCTATGAAGGTTTATGGAGCCGAAAAACCCTTTCTGGGCCCATTTGGCCCCAAGGTTTCCTTAACTTAAGCTTCAGGTAAGTTCCGTACTAAACCCTAAACCCCTGAACCCCTGAACCCTGAACCCCTAAACCCCTCCCTAAACCCCTAAACCCCTAAACCCCTAAACCCCTAAACCCCCAAACCCCCAAACCCCCAAACCCCCAAACCCCCAAACCCCTAAACCCCTAAACCCCTAAACCCCTAAACCCCTAAACCCCTAAACCCCTAAACCCCTAAACCCCTAAACCCCTAAACCCCTAACCCCCTAACCCCCTAAACCCCTAAACCCCTAAACCCCTAAACCCCTAAACCCCTAAACCCCTAAACCCCTAAACCCCTAAACCCCTAAACCCCTAAACCCTAAACCCTAAAGCCTAAACCCTAAACCAAACCCTATATAATAATTCAAGGTCTCCTGAGGCGGGCCCGCAGCCTCTTGATCCGGCCGGCCGGACCAGGAAGAGCGGCTCCAAAGCCGCCAAGGGGCCGAAATTCCGGGCACCGGAGGACGCACTCGAAGCCCTAAACCCTAAACCCTAAACCCTAAACCCCAAACCCTAAACCCTAAACCCCAAACCCCAAACCCTAAACCCTAAACCCTCATCCCGGATGACAATCCTAGCCTTCTCGCACCCAGCCAGGACTGCAGGAGCTCCGGAGGGGGTTCAGGATGTGCAATCCTAGAGATCTAGGCTCCAAAGACCAAAGGCGTTTCTTCCCTGAGAACCCGCCGCCCCGCTAATGTTTTACAAAACCATTAAATTATGCTTTATAAAAGACATAAAACATTAGCTAATGTTTTCTAAACAATAAAGAACTGTTGCATATACCGACAAGGTCATATCATCATATCCCTAGACCATTCAAGATCCGTTCCTTCATCAAGAGGTTTGGGGCTCTGTGGGTTCTGTTTTTAAGACTATGTAGGCTACTTGCAGGTTCACGTGTGGACATAAGTCGGGCTAAATATCTATATGTACATATATATTTATAAAATGACACTTTAATTAAATAAGGTTGCAAAAAATAAGGCTGTAACAAGGTATGACTACAGTGGCCCTGCTGAGAAGGACAATTACCCATGAATCTTCAAGTACCGAGGTCCTTGTAACCCGAAGATTAAGGAAGTTTACAGTTCAAGCTGGCAGGACGTGTATGGGAAAGGTTCGCAGTACGGCGACACAAGATGCCGGGCCTTCCATGGCAATGTTGTTCTGTCTTTCTTCGATATCCTATACGTTACCGTGCTGAACGGCGTCAGTATACGTAACTCCAGCTCCAGATATTTTTCGGAAGACTTTGGCATGAAAGCTTCGACTGACCGCAAATTCAGTGGATAACCTTGGGGACCAAATGAGCCCTAAAAGGGTAGATGCTTCACATACCTTGTAATTTGGGTGGGCTACGGTAGTATAGGGTGTGTGACCCCAATTTTATCCCCAAGGCATATCTCGCCCTTTCTAACTCGTCAGGAGCATCCTGGGGAGTTGGTCCCCTAACTGCTGTTCCCAAAGGGGTTTAGGGTTTAGGGTTTAGGGCCCCTTTATACCCCTTGATTGAAGAATATGCCGGTAATCATATTAAGGTTTTCTTTATGATTTCAGGGAATATTCCGAACCCCAAACCCTTAGCCCCTCCTGTGTATTCCTTATTTACATAAGGGGGTATCAGGCTCGCTGCGTTCCCTGTTGGGTCATGCTGCGGGTTCAGGGCTTAGGGTCAAAACGCGCCTTCAAGGGAAGGCCATGTAGCATGACGGTTGAGGGTCGAGGGTTTAGGGTTTAGGGTCTACTAAACTCCGACTGCCCCAAGAACCCCTCAAACCCTGCCCCCCAAAAAGCCCACTAACCCTTAATGAAGGAATTTTCCCATTAGAAAGGATCCTGCATTCCTTAATTTAAGGGTTTTCGACCCTAAACCCTAAACCCTGAACCCTAAGGAGGGGCATACAGGGCTCTCTGGGTACGAGCTGCAAGGATGGTGGACAAAGCTCCAAGATCAGCTGCTGTGTCCGCTTTCGCGCTTTCCAATCAGGTGCCCTCGATTCCCATCAGCGGGCGGGGGATGGAGGGCTTAGTGTTTTAGGGGCCCTAAACCCTAAACCCGAAACCCGGGTTATAGGGTTTGGGGTTTAGGGTGAGGGGGATGGAGGCAGGGCTGACAAACATTCCATCGGGCTTGCTGCAGCACCCAAAAACCTGACCCTTGAGCAAAGCACTGAACGGGCGATAGTCCCTGCAGTGCGTCTTGCAGTCACCTGGGCGGGAGGTGCCCTAAACTAAACCCTTTTGAAAGACTTCTACGCTTACAGGCCATGGGCCCGAAGAATATCGAATATCGCATTTAGGGCGCTTTCTGGGAGTTTGGAGTTTTTTTTCTGCGCGGTGGGTTTAGGTGGGTTTAGGGTTCAGGGTTCAGGGTTTAGGGTTTAGGGTTTAGTTTGAATTCTCGGGGTTGCAGGTTTGAGCCTTCGCTTGATCCAGTAAAGGCTTGTTCGGGTTACCTATTTATTCCGGGAGATCTGAACCCAGGCCCCTGGGAGGATCCAAAAATAGAACACCCAAGTAGTGCCCTACGTGTCATTCTCAGGCATCCTTACAGGGATCTACTTTGATCCTCCCAGGGGTCTGGGAAGGGATAGTTTCCTAAGGACCATTTCGCCAATCTTAATAAGGAATCCACCCCCCCCCCCCCCCCCGCATTGCCCATCTTCAGAGGATCGTCCTCGTAAAAGTTCTTATGCAGGTTTGCTAATAGGATAAACCCACTTGGGCTCCGTCTAGGGTACCTGGCGGTCTTCTTTGTACCCAACGAGCCCAACATTCCCAAATTCAGGAATAGACCAAAAGTCATATGAAGGACCCCCCTATAAGATAAGGCATCCTGCTTAATTAAGGGGGTGTAGAAGGCTCTTTGGGTACCTACTTACTAAGATAGGCTTCCAGATAAACTCTCATGCTGACTGTGGTCGTACGAGAAAGGCGGGGTGGGGGTCTAGCGGGGTCGAGAAGCTTGTAAGGAATTTAAGGCGTCAAAAGCCCAGGCCTTATGATGTACCTTTCCCTTAGGCAACAAGAAACCATCCCAAAAAACTTTGCGTGCTCTTGTGCCCAGACCTGAAAGCAAGAACCCCTTGACCAAAGTTTAGGGTTTACGTTGTTCCCAGCTCCCTGGGAGGATCCAAAAAGCAGAACCCCCAAAAGAGCACCGTATACTCCCAGTTGCTTCAGAACCCCCCCCCCCCCCCCGGAAAAAAATAAAATGAAAAGTATTCTTCATAGGGGTAGTATAGGGATTCTCATTTGTTATTTGTTGTTGTTTTTTTTTTTTGGGGGGGGGTTCTTAAACAAATAGAAGTATACTACTAATGGGTCAATGTCAGGAAACCTTGAGGGGATCTACATTCTGCATCCTCCTTGGCATCTGGGTTACAAGGAGGGGCCCCCTTACTAGACTAACTATAGTTAAGGGACTTATAACGTAACTTAGGATCCTTATAACCTAATTTAGGGTCCTTAGAACTCTACTTATAACCCTAAACCCCAAACACTAAACCCTAAACCCTAAACTTTGGCCCTAAACCCTAAACCCACAGGCCCCTCCTTGTAGGGCGCGAAGCCCACGCGCCCTGACAAGGTTGCTTCCCTACCCGCCCTTTAAGCTCCGCACCGACTGCTCGCTCCTTCGCCTGGTTGTTTGCTTAGGGTTTAGGGTTTAGGGTTTCGGGTTTAGGGTTTAGGGTTTAGGGTTTAGGGTTTGTTGAGGGCTTGGAGGTTCATGGTACCTGTCAACCCATATTAGAGCTGTGCCTATCACCGAATTGGAACTTAGGGCACTCAAGGGTGGTTGTAAGCACAGTTGCAATTTGTTTTTTAATGCATCATGAAGCTCCAAGTGAGCACCTCTTAGAAACCTACCTCAGGCCCTCTTCCTCACACGCCTTCCTCCGCATGAGCTTCTGTATTTTTCAGAACCCTGGTTCTGAGCAAGGATGCCCAGTAGGGTTTAGGGTTTAGGGTTTAGGGTTTAGGGTTTAGGGTTTAGGGTTTAGGGTTTAGGGTTTAGGGCCAAAGAAAACCTTATGGTTTACATCATGCGTTATGTTTCTTCAGAAGCCCATTGGATGGGCAGCCGCCGGACGCAGGTTTCTGCTTTGGGTTGGCTTGTTGCCCTAAAGGTCCGCGTACCAGGTAACGGGCTGCTGTACTGGCTTCAGGACCCAAACCCTAATTCCTAATTCCTAAACCCTAAACCCTAAACCCCAAGCATAAACTACATAAGCTTATGGGTCCTCAAGGCACCAGGGTTAAACTTATAGGGCTTTGCGACACTTTCAGGTGCATATACTTACCAGTGTTAAACCCTAACCCTTATAAACCTCTAAAAATGTGTCATGTGTGCCGGACCCGGAGTAGATGCCCTTTGTACCTCTTAATTAAGGAATCGACCTTAAACATATGTAGGGTTTACGGTTTAGGGATCCGAAACTTTTGCTGGCATTCCCTCCCAGTTCAGATGGAAAAAACAAAAAGGGGCTCCTTAAATATGATTCGAGGTACACTCCTTATTTAAGGGGTATTGGGCTCTTTGGGAAGTGGGTTTGTGACAAAAGGAAGCCCGGCCCACATTGCCTGGTGGACGGCAAGTTCCTTGCGATGAAGCGACTTGCCCCTTCTGAGTTTTTGTTCACCTCTACACAACACTACTGTTTGCTTAAGAATCCCCAAAAACCACACATCTTCCTTACAAGGGTAATATGGGGATTGGTAGCCTTTATATTTTTTTTTGTTGGGGGGGGGGTTCTTAAGCAGAGGGTAGTGCATGCCTGATGTTTCCTTTCCTGCCCTCACAGTCTATGTACCTCAATCGTATGTCCTTTGGCCCCCAAAGTCATAGCGCACTCAAAGAGCGCAGCACCCTTTAATTCAGGCATATACCTTTAAACAGATTAAGGATCGTATCCTTATGTAATATGGCATCTTGGCACCTTCCTTATTTGAGGGGTATAGAGGGCTCTGTAAAGCTGTTGTTTAAGCACATGTTTGCTTCTCGTGGCTTGTCGGGCCGGTTCATGGGGGGGCTCAAAAGGGTTTAGCGTTCAGGGTTTAGGGTTTGGGGTTTAGGGCCTGTTTAAAGTTAGGGGGGGGGGGGGGGCATCTGGGACGACAAGTGACGAGCTGGATTCAAGTTGTCCTGTGGGGGGGGTTGATAGTTGATGGTGGAGAGTCAGTCTTGAGTCACATCTCCTTGAAAAGGGCAGGTATCTTGGTAGCCCAGTGGCACCCCTTTTGTCTTGGTTTTTTTGGTCAAGGTTCACTGATACAGCAACCAACCACCTTGCTAGAATAGATGGTCGCTGCACTACAAAGCTATACTGGCTAGTCTAAGCCCTAGAGCCTCCTCCTTGATCGGAGGCTGATCGTGGACGGTCGCCCGGGAGCAGGCTTGCGGCATCCTTGATCGGGACGGGCCATTCGTAAGCGACAAACTACCTGGGCCCCAGCTGCAGTTTCTTTTTTGGGCTGCCCAATTCTCTCGATAAACGGTACTATTTGGTACAGCAAAAAGGGAATTACATTTATATATAGAGACCCTGACCCGAGCCTCGTTAGAAGAGCCAGTTAGCTGTAGTTTTGGTTCTACATTGCGGCTGCCCTAGCCCTAAACCCTATACCGGCCTGCAGGGCTCCCCAAAGAAGGCTTGAGATCCCTTCGACAGCAACGTCCTCCAGCTTAGGGTGTCGGAGGTTTGGGATCCCCACCTACCCTAAGGATCTGTGTACGGTATATACTTGGGCCCGACAGCTACTGGATAGGAGCCCCTTTAAGTACATACTATATAGGTACATGGATCCTTGGGGCTACTTACTTAAGGCTTGCGGGTCTCAGTGCGAAAAGGACCCTGAAACACGGTCCTTGAGTTCACTTGCTTTACCACAGGGGCCCACGTGCCCATAATATGGCAGAAACTGGGGCTCTAAAGCCGCTACACAAGATCCTCTTTTCAGGGCCAAGAATAAAGCACAGCACCCGTTGAGGATCGCAAGCCAAGTGAATCTTTGGGTTGAGGGCTTAGGGCTTATAAGAATGACATTGCTGTACTCTAGGATGCCCTAAACCCTAAACCCTAAACCCTAAACCCTAAACCCAGTAGTGCCCTTATTCCCTTTGTGGGCGGCTTAGGTTCCCTTATAAACCTCTTGAAGCAAAAATGGGCACCCTTTTTTTTAATCCTAGGTTACTGGGCAACCCTAGTAATTACTGCATCATCCCATTGCAGTTGGAGAGTAGGAGTTTGTTCAGGGTTTAGGGTTTAGGGTTTAGGGCTTAAGGTGATGTATACGAGCTGGTAGTCCGCATGAGGAACAGCACTTGGCTACTGCCAACGAGAAGGGCGTCATGATTGGATATCACTACATGTCACGTAGGCCCAGTGGCAGGCAAAGCATCACACACATAAGGACATGCTAGTGGTGTGCAAGACGTTGTGGGGCAGAATCGTTCAGCCGTAGTTCCAGGCAGATTCTGCATCTTGGAATTCATGGTGACTTTCCATGCAGCTGTCATCCTTGTTTCCGTGCAAGGCCGAAAGCTATGTTCTTCACTTCTAAACCTAAAGCCCCTCAAGCCACTAGCTCACTTCCCCTAAGCCCTAAACCCTGAACCCTAAACCCTTAAACCCTAGCTGTCTTGGTCGCCAGGTATCCGCGAGCTGGAGGCTTCGGATATCCTGGCACTTGACGACTACATCCAGCCACTTGGCGTGACTCCTGCGGCGTCGGAAGGTTGCCGGGTTTACTCAGGTCTTAGAGTCTTACCCTATGCCTCCAGGTACCAAACTAAGACCAGTTCTTAAGGATCCAGGCGCCGACATAGCAAGGGTTTAGGGTTTGGGGTTTAGGGTTTAGGGTTTAGGGCCAAGGTGATCACAACCGCCTATTTCTGTAACCTCCTGTACTCTTTGTCTCTGTGACATTCAGGAATTTCAGTTGCTGAGCCCTAAACCCTAAAGCTATGTCCCTCGCGCGGTGTGATGCGCCAGTGTTTGAGCAGAGCCAACAGATGCAACGAATTGGGGGTGTACGAGAATAGGGGACCCCAAAAAGAGGCCCCAAATAGTAGGATCCCCTTTTTTCAGGACCCCCAATTCCGGAAACCACTAACTCAACTCGGATTCGACCTTGGTATGTTCGGTGTTCTGTGTTCTCCTTCACATGGTCAGTTCTCAAAGTCAGAGTCCCTTTTCGGGTACCCTAGATAAGTTGGGCCGCCTTATCGTGAGAACCCCACAAAGGACCAGAATTTAGGGATGTCTCCATATCAGAGCTTAGGTGTATAGGGACGATCATAAGGTATGTATAGGGGTTATCTAGGGGAAGAAGATTAAGGCTCACTTTTAGTGACCCTAAACCCTATAGACCCTAAATGCTTCAGAGCGACCATCCTCGAACTCATCACTTCTCTTTCTTGCGGCTTTCTTGATGCCAAGCTCTATAAACCCTAAACCCTATAAGCCCTATAAGCCCTAAAGCCTAAGCCAGAGAAGCCTATCAAGGTTCGTCTAGGAAGGGTTTAGGGTTTAGGGTTGTACCCAACCAGCCCAATGCCCCTTAATTAATGGAATATGACTGAAATGATAAGAGGGGTCCCTCTATAATTTATGGCAAATTCCTTATTTGAGGGGTATTGGGCTCTGGGAACCCTAAACCCTACACCCTAAACCCTGCAGTGTGGTTGCGAGGCTGCTAGGCAGGTGGCAAAACCCCTAAACCCCCACCATGCCTCGGTAGCTCAGGCGCTGCAAGCTGGGTCCCTTCCGTCCCGGCACTGCGCGAGCGTTGCAGCAGGACGACTACCGGGTTAGGGTTTACTTGGACCCAGAGCAAGCCCATATTCCTTTTTTTTATTTAAGGCTGAGGTCCCCTTATAAACACCTCTAAACCAACGAGGGAACCCTTTTTTCTCCCAAGTTACTTCTGGACTCTTGGGTCCAGTTCTAATTAAGGAATATACCTTAAGCAATATAGGAAACCTTATATGACTTAAGGTAAATTCCTTAATGAAGGGGTATCGGGCTCTTTGGGTAGTTTTTCAAATTTAGGTTCCCTTTGTTTCTGCGTATAGTACGGCACCTTACCCCCCACAAGGGACCCCCCCAAAAAGGAATCCTAATTTACAGACCTACTCATATGTTTTAAGTTCTGTTCGTCCCAGTACTTGAGAAATGCTTGATGCTTAGGGTTCCTTGAAGGATTCGGTGTAACACAGGGGCCGATGTAGTCAGAATAGGCTTGGTAGTCTTTTTTATTATAATTGTATATGTACAGAGTCTGGGTTAGGGTCTTGTGTAGGGATTGAAAGGCGAAGATCTTGGCAACTACTTAGGCCACCCTAAACCCTAAACCCGAAACCCGAAACCCTAAACCCTAAACCCTAAACCCTAAACCCGCTGCGTTGGAGTCTCAAGCCCCTTCTCCACATCTGCTGGGAACGGCAAAGTTCTTGGTACCCGTATGACATGAGCCAAGTGAAGCGCGAATCCCGGCTGTGGCAGGAGATGCAGAACGGCAAGAATCAGTCGGATCGTGTTCGTGCAGCTGCTTGCCAAAACCTTATGTGCGCTTTCAATGTAACATGTGGTGAGCGCCCGAAGTTTACACAGAAAGGTAAATGATGATAGTACCGGGCACATCATGATATCATAAGCCCGGCTATAAAATACCCCAACACCCTAAACCCTAATGCGTGAGCCCAAATACTTGCCTATCGCGAAACCCACTGTAGTCTCGGTTCGTTCTACATCCCCCCCCCCCCCAAAAAAATGTCTAAATAAACCCCCTGCATCCTGCAGAGTGGTTCTTCCTCTACTTGGAGGCTCATGGTTCTTATGAACCACTTATAGCTGTACTTATAACCATCTGAGGGCACTTAAGGGGCTTATAAGTGCGCTCTAAGAACAGTAATAAGTTATAGTGAATTGGTGAATACGTACCATGTACCTCCAAGGACTTGCAGTGCACAGCAGTCCCCAAAGAGCCCAATACCCCTTAACGAAGGAATGTACCTATATGATATTATATATGTGTACGTTTTATATCCTTTGGAATGGGCGTGAGCCTGACGATACTCGGTATCCCCACTAGCGAAAGCTGAAAGGCAGGTGTCGCGAGGGTTGAAGTTAAACGAGCTTACGGGTCTTTCAGGTTGAGGGCTTCTGTTGGGCTTCTTCAGTGTTGAGGGTCTAGTTACTAGTTGCCTGAGGCAGAAGAACTCCACAAGATGCAGCAGAAGACAAGCACGGAGCTGGACAGACTCCGCCGCATTCAGGCTGGGCAACATTTACACAGAGGGGGTTTCCGAAATTAAGGGTACACTTTCGAGGGGGTCCTTATTCTATTCAGAGGATCCTATT
Organism: Symbiodinium natans; assembly: GCA_905221605.1. Lineage (NCBI taxonomy): Eukaryota > Dinophyceae > Suessiales > Symbiodiniaceae > Symbiodinium > Symbiodinium natans. Next base: position 761,433 of record CAJNDS010001469.1, read on the forward strand.
ATGTTGGGGGTCTGTATCAGTGATCAGGGGTCCCTCATTGGCGTAAACCCCCGTATACGCTCCCGCTGATTCCTGAACCCAAATAACTCTAAGGTCGGAACGCTAAACATGGGCCGATTCCTAACAAGCAGTTTATAGTCTAAACCCAAACCCTGAACCCTAAACCCAGACTATAGAGTACAAGATTTTGCCAGGAAGCGTCGAGTTGGCTATACGGGTGCATGGGGCATGTAATTTAAGGACCTGATCAGCGACATGCCAATGCAGGAGTTAGGAGGCTCTATGGATAAAAGTCCTAAACCCTAAACCCTAAACCCTAAAATACTTTCAGGCCAGGATTGAGAGTTAAGGGCTTAGGGCTATACACTAAACCCCTGCCTCATTGCTGACGGTTTCTTAGCTCGGAATTATGGATCGTTCAAGAAACGATCCCAGATTTTTTACAGGCTTCTTGCAAATAATGTTAGCAAAGGCAGAAATGAAAATGGTAATGGGACTGGAAAACCGAACCCCCCCGACCCAAATAGCCCAATCTCTTGCTTTTAGTGACATACCTTGCAGTCGTTTTTTCAATCCTTACATAATTTAAGGCTTATTCCTTAACGCCTTTGTTGGGGCTTTCCGGGGACCCTAAACCCTAAACCTTAAACCGAAAAAACGAACCTAAACCCTAAACCCTAAAGGACTCGAAATCGCCCTGCGATGCCCAAGCTGTGCACGAGGGAAAAAAAACCCTAAACCCTAAACCCTAAACCCTAAACCCTAAACCCTAAATGCAGGACAATCGCCTCACCCAGCTGAAGACAGAGCTGAAGGCAACTCCCGCTTCGCAGCCCAGCGGTTTGGTGCACGACGGCTCTATTCGCGTTCAGCTCGTATTATAAAGCGACAAGTGCAGGGTTTAGGGTTTAGGGTTTAGGGTTTAGGGTTTAGGGTTTAGGGTTTAGGGTTTAGGGTTTAGGGTTTAGGGTTTAGGGTACGTAGGCCTTTGGATGTGTTATGTTTGCCCGCATGGATTTAAGAGGATCATGTTTAGGAATATGTTTCAAAGCGGTCAACCGGCCTTCCTAGGCACAACGAGTTTGACTATTATGTTGTTCTCTCTGTTTTCAAGGTTATCAATATGATTACATACCATTTCTATTATTATCGTCGTTTGTTGCTTTGTTTTTTGTTTTTTTTTACACCTTGGTTTTTGTTTTATACTAATTTGGAGTTTAACACAATCTGCGGGGGTGCAGGCCCGATCCTTGGACGACTGGGCAACTTGCCTTTGGCAGAGTCAGAGATCCCCTCCGATTTCACGTGAAAGCCGCATGCCTTTCGTCATAGTTCTAGGTCCCCCAGCAGGACCCTTATTCCCTTTTTTGTTTTGGGGAGGGGGGGAGGGGGGTTCCTCATTAAGACTGAATAGTGAGAAAATGTTATGAAGGAGGAGTTCGGGGGCAACGTAGAGTTCGAACCTCAGTGGAGTTCAAGGTTTCAGCCGAACCCTGGGGGTCCATCGTCCTTCTTTTTGTATACAGTTCAGCCCAAAAGCTACGTTGTCGGGACCACTTAAAGCTCAAGTATTGGGATGTTCCCCTTATGCTAACAGTTCTGGGGATTATAATAAGGGGGGGTACTATGATCCCTATTAAAGACTGTTAGTATAAGGGGGATCATCCCAACCCGAGAACATGCCATGTAGGTGCATGGACCTTGGGCTAGTAGAGTAAACCCTAAACCCTCAACCCTCAAGCCCTAAACCCTAAGTAAAAGTTTCCGCCCTTCTCCCTCCACCGTCAAGCCATCATCACCCCTTGCAAACTTAGCTGCTTCCTTCAGTCCTGAACCAGCTAAGCCAAGTATCTTCATATTTTATAATCACTTCTATGTCGTATCCCAAGTCCAAGGTAGACTTTGGTGCAGCTCGGCGTTAGGCAGAATAATCCGAAACACCCGAAATCCCTGCAGTCTAAGATGAACTGTTTCAGGCCCCGCCGAAGCTCGCCCTTGCGGGTACCCACGACTCAGGCCACCGAACTCTGGGATGTAGGGAGGTGGGGATGGTTTTGGGGTTTTGCAGGTGTGGGTGGGGGAGGGGGTGGGGAGGCGCAGGGCATTGAGGTTGTAGTGGCTTAAGAACCCCTAAAAAAGCATGAATATGCTTCCTTCTTAAGGCAATATAGGGAATATCAGCAGTTTTTGAGGGTTTTTAAGCATATGATAGGTTAGAGCTTCGGGTTTTTGGACTTAGCCTTCTCCCTTCTGTTCCTGCCGGAAAGTGGTCATGTAAGTGAACTTGAGCTTTTGAGAGACTATCTTGCATCAGTACTAGGGTTTAGGGCTTCGCGTCCAGGATTTTAGGGTTTAGGATTTTGGGATTTTAGGGTTTCAGGGTTTTAGGATTTCGGGCTTCAGGCGGTGGACTGTTTTGAGACAGCAACAAATCAATGTACGCAGACCTTGGCGAACATGAACGGAAGTGGAGTGCCAGAAGATTTGCCGAGACTTGACTCACAAGGCCCTCTCCGTCTGATGTCCCGGATCGCAATACCCATCCTGATGTCTCTTCGGCTTTCTCGGCGGGTTCTCCGTCGAGCAGCCTTGTGCCTCTGCATGCGATAGCAGAGCACCACCGTTCAGAACGATTGCCTTTGAAACTTCGACGGAGGCAGGAGCGAGCCAAGCACCGGCTTGTGAGCGGAGTGGACAAGGGTGATCTTGAGCAGTGCAGCAGCGCAGACTGTGCGTTTGGTGCCTAAACCCTAAACTCAAAATCCTAAACCCTAACCCTAAAGTGCATGTTTTTGATTGCTTGTTTCGTGTTCTGTCCAACTCATGTACCGCACGGCTGTTTCTTCAGCCGCTATTCAGCTCAGCTTCAGCTCGAAATGTGCTTTGTGTGGAGACCTGTGCGCTAAGAAGCTGTGTCGGGTGGTGATGCACTTTGCCCAGCCCCCGAAATCATGTCTGACAGCTTTCCTAGTACGTGAGAGTGTGAGAGAGAGAGAGGGAGAGAGAGCGAGAGGGAGAGGGAGAGAGCGAGAGAGAGAGAGAGGGTTTTAGGGTTTAGGGTGGGAGATAGAGGAAGGACAGCATAGTGCATCGCCTGACTTCCTTTTCACTCCCCCTGTATTCGTAAGCCTGATACCCTAAACCCTGAACCCTGAGCCTCAACCAACCCCCTCCCCCCCCCCCCCCCCCCCTGAATGAACTTCGCAGGCCAGGCTCCTCGGCCAAACGGCTTCCTGGCTGAAGATATTTCGGGGTCCATTGTCCATAGGTTCCCCTATTACCCCCCTACCCCCCCCCCCCCCCCCCCCTCTATACCCCTGCATAACTGGTGAGGGTTAGGGCTACGCCCCCATACGTGGGGATAATTAGCCTAATTTGGGGGATAACTAAGCCTAATTCAGGCTCTTTAAAGGGGGGCAACTGGGGAGGGGGGGGGGGTAGTATAGAGGGGGGGGGTGTAGTGGGAACCCCTGAGAGGTAGGACCTCAGCTGGAGCTTTGCCGTTGAGTGCAAAGGGGTTCCTGCTCAGCTCTTAGGCCTAAGAGTGTGAACCCTAAGCTCTCAGCCCGACACCCTACTCAAGCACATGGACCCTGAAGGTTCGGGATTGAGGTGTACGACTTTGGGTTTGGGGTTTAGGGTTTAGGGTTTAGGGTTTAGGGCTGAGGGTGAGCCCCGAACAGCCCTGCACAACTTAAGCTTTCGCATGTCCAAGGTCCAGGCTTGAGGTTGCAGTGTCTTGCCTGAAGGCTCTAATGTGCTTCCTTGCCTGGCAACAGTTTGTAGTCTGTTATGGCATACTAACCTCAAAAGGTACTCCTCATGCGTACATCATACGGAAGCCTCAACTACCAGAACACCGAGAGATTTGCAATCCCATCAACCAAGAAGGCCCTTGCTTTGTATGCTGACGCCCCGAAAGCCGATTAGGCGACTATTATATTGACGCGGTCCTAAAGGGCCGTTGGCCCCTAAGTATTGCGATGCATATTTGTTGTGTTCCGCACTTGAATGTATTGACGCTGTTCATGCTTTGTATAATTAGGGTTTCTTTATATGCCAAGATTGAGTAAACGAAACAAACGAAAAAAAAAAAAAAAAAAAAAAAAAAAAAAAAAAAAAAAAAAAAAAAAAAAAAAAAAAAAAAAAAAAAAAAAAAAAAAAAAAAACAGTAATATCATTATTTTGTATCATTCAGTATGTCCAAGCTCTTTGGTCCCCAATGAAAAGTCCGCCCATGTGAACAGCGCCACACAAGCTTGAAAGGTTTTGGGGTCTCGCCCCAAAACCCCAAACCCCGAACCCCAAACCCCAAACCCCAGACCCTAAACCCTAAACCCTAAACCATCCTAAACCTTAGGCTTTCACACAGCATGCCAGGCAAGCTGGAGGAATTCGCGAGCTTCGGGATGCGACCTGCACTGGCCACGGATTCCCACAAGGACTGAGGTGGGAATGAACAGGTTCAGGGTTTAGGGTTGAGGGTGTAGGGTTTAGGGTTTAGGGTCTAGGGTCTAGGGTTTAGGGTTTAGGGTGCTGGTGACCTGCATACAGACCCAAAGAGCCCCACACCGCCTTTAGTTAAGGAATAGACCCGTAAATCATACTATGGATCCCTATATATAAACTTAGCTGGGGTTTAGGTTTAGGGTTTAGGGTTTAGGGTTTAGGGTTTAGGGTTTAGGCGGTTTAGGGTTTAGGGTTTAGGGTCTAGGGTTTGGGGGGGTGGGAGTTTAGGTTTAGGTTTTAGCGTACTTAGGCCTAGACTGTGAAACTGCAAACGTCGAATGCTCATTGCAGTTGCTTAGCTTGGCACGGCCTCAGGTGTGTTCACCTTCGCAGAGAGCCCTAAACCCTACACCCTAAACCCGAAACCCTAAACCCTAAATCCGAAACCCGAAACCCTAAACCCCAAACCCTAAACCCGAAACCCGAAACCCTAAACCCGACCATTCCATGCCTTCCCCAGATTCCCCCCCCCCCCCCCGGTATGAAAGCCTTCAGCGCAACCAAGAAGCGTGCAGCTTGAACAAAAAGACTCCTAAGCTCCTAAACAGGATGCCCCGGATGTCTTCTTTGGCATTGTTGGGGAACTTGAGAAGAGAGGCGCGGCATTTGCTGGCCGCTTGCAACTGTAGGTGATCGGCTTTTCGACCTTTGCAATGCCCGGGCGGCCACGTATGGAAGGCTGACGTAAATGCCTTCTAAGAGGGGTTTAGGGTCTAGGGCTTAGGGCTTAGGGTTTAGGGTGGTCATCATCAGCTTGCAAGTATAGTCAGTCGCGTGATCGCTGCCGGCGGTTAATCGCCCGGACCTTGAGCTTGCAACGGTGTGACTTGTTTCATGCAGGTGGTAGCTGTAGTCATGTAAAGCCCAGGACTTCACGCCATTCCTACTCTACTTCGTTCCTTCATGTTGGGGGAGAGCCTAGGAACTAAGCTTTCAGTCGCTGTAAGCTATGCAGCGGATGATGACACGTAGCGTCGTTAACATCGAGAGGCTATTGACAAACTCTGCTGAGGGAAACGGCTAAGCGGGGAGGAGTCATGAAAACCTGGCCTGCATTCTGGGAAACCCTAAACCCTAAACCCTAAACCCTAAACCCTAAACCCTGAACCCTAAACCCTAGCCCTTCAGTAGGCTGGCATATGTTAAGTACAACAGCGCAGTAGCCTGAAGAACTGGGACATGAGCACTTCTACTCCCGAGTGAGAGAGCGATACATACATACATCCATACATACATACATACATACATACACACATACATACATACATACATACATACATACATACACATATACACACACACACACACATATATATATATATATGATTCAGCCCCGGCGGGCCCCCCCCCCCCCCCCCCCCCCCCCCCCCCAATGGTACCCCCCCCCCCCCCCTGTGGTGTGGTTGGGGGTTGGTTTTAGGGTTTTAGGGTTTAGGGTTTAGGGTTTAGGGTTTAGGGTTTTAGGGTTTTAGGGTTTTAGGGTTTAGGGTTTAGGGTTTACGGTTTAGGGTTTTAGGGTTTTAGGGTTTAGGGTTTAGGGTTTAGGGTTTAGGGTTTTCCCCGCGGATGGGGTACTAAGATGATCCCCCCCCCCCCTGTGGTGTGGTTGGGGGTTGGTTTTAGGGTTAGGGTTTAGGGTTCAGGGTTTTAGGGTTTAGGGTTTAAGGTTTAAGACTTAAGGTTTAGGGTTTAGGGTTTAGGGTTTAGGGTTTAGGTTTTAGGGTTTAGGGTTTAGGGTTTAGGGTTTAGGGGTTTAGGGTTTAGGGTTTAGGGTTTAGGGTTTAGGGTTTAGGGTTTAGGGGTTTAGGGTTTAGGGACCGTAGAGTAGACTTGGGGGGGGGGGGGGGGGGGGGGGCCCAGGACGCTCGACGCTGAACCATATATATATATATGTGGCAAGGACCTTCATGTTTCAGTTGATGGGCCTCTTTGTTCGTGGCGTAGATGTAGCACAGAGATCTTGCGGAAATGGCATTGCTGTTGAAGCTGGGTCCAGGATGCCTGTCCTGATGCCTAGAACTGCACAATCCCCAAGCAGTCCAAACCCCAAACCCTAAACCCTAAACCCTAAACCCTAAAGCCAAAAATGGCAGCACAACCTGGCGGAATGTGCTCGAGAACCTCTACTGCGCCAGGCTGGGCTATGGGCTACGATACCCCATAAACCCCTGAAAGGTTCCTAGGACCCAGAGTAGGCCCTTATTCCCTTTCTTATGGTTAAGGTTCCCTTGCTTATATCCCCCTTTGTGCCAAAAAGGGTACCCGTTTTTTCTAGGTTTTCCTCTTGGGTCTAATTCCCAAAGATCCTAATACCCCTTACTTAAGCAACATACCCTAAATCATATCAGGGGTAGGGGGGGGGGGGAGGGGGGGTTGGGGCGAGGGGGTGAGAGGGTGGGGGGGTACATGGCCTGCAGCTCATCCTGGTTTCGGGGCACACCCTACACCCTAAACCCTAAATCCACAGGCCCCCCGGAACCTGCTCCTTGGCGGAGTAGGGCCTGGACTGGGCACCCCCACCTCCATCCAGAACTGGTGGTAGTCAGGGCCGGCGGGCTCTTGGCGTAGCTCCTTTTTGGGGGTAGGGTTTCGGGTTTAGGGCTTAGAGGGCTTAGGGCGTAGGGTTAGGGATTCCAGTATGCTGCCAAGAAAAGGTTTGAGCGCATGATGGGGCAAACGGCAGGGTCCACAGTCTACAGGTCTTGGGGGAATGGTTTAGGGTTTAGGGGTTGTTGCTTGTGTCCACAACCCTTAAACCCTAAATTCCAAACCCTGTTCGCAGATTGAGTGCTCAAAGTTTGAGGTTCTCAACGGGCGTGGGGGGGTAAACATCCTGGAGGAGGTTAGAGAGACCCAAAGAGCCCAATACCCCTGAAATGAGGGATATACGTTTCATCATAGTTAAGGGAGGGTCTCAGATGATACACAAAAGCTGACATGAAGTACATGTTGGCGAAGGAACTACAATAGAGCCTCCGGGTTGCGGTTGGAAGACACAGACGTGCTGAGACATAGTGCTGTACCCATGGTGGGTGGTTTGTGTTGGACTTTCTTTTTTCGTGGGGCCGTGTTTGTTAGAAGTTGCAGAGCTTTGGGTAGCCAGTAGTGATGGTGGTGCCGGATTGTGCCGCATCGGGTTGTTTCAAACTCGAATTGGCCGGACAGCGCATCGGCACCCTAACCACATCCCTAAACCCTAAACCCTAAACCCTAAACCGTACGCAGGCACGTACTTCGACACTTCTTAGTGGGTTGCCGTGAGGACTGCACGCTGGTAGTGGCCGATGCGCGTAGTCTGGTGTTCGACGCACACGATATCAGTCTTGAGGGCAGAGGTTGTCTTGCATCCAGGCACATGCGGGGAGGCCAATAGGCGTGTGAAATTCTTAGCCCCTAGAAGGGACGCTCAATCTTACTCCACTATAAAAGCTATATATATATATACATATATATATACCTTATATCGTCCCTATATACCTATAGAGCCCCTAAATAACCCCGAAGGTCCCCTATAAGCTTCCCTCCTTTATCGTCCCTTGAGAGATAGGTTCCAAGCCTCCTGCAGTGGCACGATTCTCCACTATCCTTCCTCCTTGCTCCTGCATTACATTGCGATGCAAAACCAAGGCTGTTACCTTGTGTCAGTAGTCTTCTCTGTGCAACTAGCCACAGCCACACGCACCGCCAGCATTGCTTCTCCTCTATCTCTACCACCACGGCCAGCAATCAGCCTCCTGACGTTATATAACATCGCTACAGTGTGTTCTGTTCATACAGCGTTTTGGTGTGCCCCGCGCTTCCTGCATCCTCGCCAAGGAGGAGACTTTTTTTTCGGGAGAGGAAATCGGTACGCTGCGCAACCTAGCCAGTTCGGTGAGTCTGCTTGGCCACAGCTACGGCCTCAGCTCAGCTCAGACAGCGTCCATCCCCGAAGGAGTGCCTCGCCCGTATCGGTTTGGTTGTTGGGCCTTGCTTCCTTAGGTATCACCAACCTATAGAGAGTATTGCGACCCCCCCCCTCCCCCCGAGTGAACCCCCCGAAAGAAGTCTACACTCATATGTCGGGATATAGGAAAGGTTGTTTTTTTGTTTCTTTTTCCACGGGAAGGAGGTGGGAATTCGCATTGCAGATACTTCGTGTTCTTTCGGGCCGCTGCTGATGATAACGATGATGATAATGCTGGGAAGGGGAACGAGGAGGTGGCCAATGAGGATAAGGGCGCACAGTGCAACCCGACAACGATGATGCTCAGGAGGAGAACAATGACGACGACGATTTTGTTTACGTTGGCGCGGATTCTGCTGCTGCTGCTGCTGATGATGATGATCATGATGATGATGATGATGATGATGATGATGATGATGATGTCGGTGATGATGATGATGATGATGATGATGGCGCCCGCAGGACGACTGTGACACTTTCGCCGCGAGTGAAGAAGAAGATGATGATGATCATGATGTTGATGATGCAGCATTCCGGCTGTTGCAGCTGCGCTTGGAGTTGCTGATTGCCACTCAGTTGAGGAGTCTCTTTGCGCAGAGGCGGGAACTTGTGGCGCACATGGTAGCGAGCTAGTAATCTACTAGCTGCTTAAGAATCCCCAAAACATGAGAAACAACAACTCTGCTCCCTTGCTAGGGGCAACATGTGATTTGCGGCTTCTCTTCCTTGTTCGAAAGATATTGGGCTCTCTTGCCTCTTCTACCTGAGTGCGTAACATCCGTCAAGGGCTTCATTGCAGCTGCTGATCGTTCACCCGAACAGTTACACACAGTTACACCCTCACCCCAAACCCTGGCATACCTGTATTAGGAGTGCTCTGGTGTAACGGGCGCGGCACACATCAAGCATCTTCCTACGGAGCGCACATGTGCTTCGCCAATATCTGCAAACTCAGAGCTTGACTCTATGGTTTTCCTGGTAGCTGTTGCAAATTCAAGCCCCAGGAAGGCTTTTGCCCACAAGGAGGGGCCCCCCTAGTTGTAAGTAGAGCTATAAGAACCCAAAATTAGGTTATAAGGATCCTAAATTAGGTTAGAAGTCCCTTAACTATGGTTAGTATAGTAAGGGGGCCCCTCCTTGTACAGCACGGCCTATCAGAATCAGTAGTGTAGTCTTCTTTCGGACACTGGGAGGATCTTGTTGCAACCCTCCGAAATCTGTCTACTTAGACATCACCCTGGCGGTCCTCATGCCGAATCAGCCGGATGCCCGCATCCCGTCCCGCGTGGACGCACGCATGCGGTCGGGGCTTGATCAAGGACCTCAGAGCACCTCCCCTGCACGGATGGCAACTCGACGATGTGCAGCATACACTGCGACAAACCCAAGATGGGGAAGCATCTTCTAACAGTCAGGGTAAATTGTTCGAATCGTTTTTCGGGAAAATTTGGTCTTGTGTCCATATGCTGGTCTGGGCACTCAGTCGCGTCTTCACCTACGTGGAAGGCATGCAGTGCTGAAGCTGTTGCATGCAATCGCTCGTTCAATCAAATGCAGCCAGTAAGATGGGTTTATAGGGTTGAAGGTTTAGGGTTTGTTATTGTTTACCGTTAGGGCGCTGCTGTGTAACAGGTCTTGCGTTTAACACATTGCCACTGCCACGGAAAGGTTTCGCTTACAGTGCATATATTCTGACCTATGCAGGGAGGTGTGGTATTGGGAGAGCGCAGAGTTCCGCAGAACGGGAGACGGCGTCAGGCATCAAGTCTATTTCGCCATGGGCTGTTATGCCATACAATCCTTTCGAAAGGAACCCTAAACCCTAACCCCTAAACCCTAGCCCTAAACCCCAAACCCTAAACCCCAAACCCCAAACCCTAAACCCTAAACCCTAAACCCTAAACCCTAAACCCAAACCGTAAACCCTAAACCTGCTCAGGGGTATATACGATTTGCCAAACCTCAAAGCTACAGATGTTGGCAACCTTTTTGTGCTAGATTGGCCTCAGCACAGCATCCGACATCTTAGCCCTGTGCGCAGGCAGAGTACTTTGTGGTGCTTTACTGTAACTTTAGATCCTTAGCCTTTTTGGGTTTACTGGGTTTCTTCGCAAGGCAGCTAGCAATTTATAATTTATAGCTACTTTTCTGAGGGCAGCCAAGCAAAATCAAGGTTGAGGATGCCCAGCAATTAGCGCCCCTTTCTCCCAGTTCGGGATAGCTTGGTAGCCACGGTTTAGGGTTTAGGGTTTAGGGTTTAGGGTTTAGGGTTTAGGGTTTAGGGTTTAGGGTGTCCTTTCCCCTTTCTTTGGTTCGGGGTTCCCTGTAAAGTAGCCAACCAAAAGGGTACCCTTATTACAAGATGGTTACTGGGCTACCAAGATGGGTTCCCTTTACTCAGCATATGAATCGACAGGGCGTCCGGTGCATTCCTGGATTGCTGATGGAGCTTTAGGGGTGATACTGCACCACTGCCTTGTGTGTTCCCTTGCTATGGGCCTACCCAAAAACCCTGAACCCTAAACCCTAAACCCCAAACCCGAGTTGCCAGACCCGTCTCTCGCCTTTGAAGCTTCGCAGCTTCTTTTTCAGCCGCTGGGCTCCGACGAGACGGGTCCACTCTGATCCGGAACTTCCCCTCGAGATGGTGAAACGAAGACTGGTGACTCTTGCTTGGGTTTAGGGTTTGGGGTTTAGGGTTTAGGGCTGCCGGGCCACACTGTGGAGGTACGAAAGCCACAGGCATTCTTGATGGATTTCTTCCTGTCCCCGCACGCATATACGTCCTTGTGGACATTGCGTCTTTTGACAGCTTCCCTCCATCGGCTGATGAACTGCTGCACTGTAGTAGTAGATTCAAAGGCAGAAAGCCCGTAAACCCTAGACCCTAACCCCTAAACCCTAATCCCTAAACCCTAAACCCTTCATGCGTGAATGTTGGCTGGGCGTGGCAGAGGGCCGGCACGTTCCACCGCAGCTTTGGTGAATTCAACGGGCGTCGGACGTGTGAGAAGGTGATCAGGATAGCTGGAAGAAGCTGCGGTGCCCTCCATACCTGGGTTTTGGCTCCTGCATGTTAGGCGTGCCCGCGCCCCCGCCCAATTTGTTTCTCGTTTCCGCTTGCTAGTCAGATGAGTAAGAACAGCTATAGGTTCCGAAATCGACGCGGCTCAACACCGCAGCATTGTCTTCAATACCAAGCACAGTCATGTTCCAAAATTGGGAAGGACCATGAACAGCAAGACCGTTCAATAGCATGACATCAGAACAGAAACATTGAAGTTTATGCGGCTGACAGGCTTAGGCTTTGCAGGGCTGTCCCCAGCGCTGTCCACCGCGCTGTCCCCAGCGCAGCTTCTCGAGCAGCACTTTTCACCCTAAGCCCTCCACCCTAAACCAGCAACGGATGTGCGAGTCCCAATGTCAGGCCAAACGGATGTGCGAGTCCCAATGTCAGGGCCTGACGGCTCCAGCTGTCCTGTCCACTCCAAACTTGCCAGCTCTTTGTAGGGACTTGGGGAAGTCATGGGCCACGTGGGAAGGGATGTAAGGTGCTAGGGAGGGATAAGAGCTACAGGTTTCTCTACTTCCCAAACTCCCTGCCAAGAACCGGCTCTGACAAGCGACTTCTACCTGTCGAGTTGTAAGCGTTGCGCAGCCGGCTTCGCAAAGTGGTTTGAGACTGTTTGCTGGAGCTTCCTGCACAGCATCTTGTGTTCATTAACGGAGGAACCGCTTTCGTGAAGCTGCCGCGCGAGCATTCAAGCCAGCGCAAAAAGGAGCGTATACCTGCCAGAGCGCGACCATTGCAAGATGTCAGAGCCCAACCCCTAAACCCTAAACCCTAAACCCCAAAAACTTCCGCCTGAGTTAGAGGCCCCGGGGAGTTTTCCAAACCGCCAGAAACTCCCGACTCTTCGAGAGAAAAAGGGGGGATCTAGGGTTCGGCATGTTCCCCCCGATACTAGCAGTCCTTAACAGGGAGTATAGTACCCCTATTATGACCCCTTTTGAGGACTGTTAGTACAGAGGGGGAACATGCCAAGGTAGTTCCTAAACCCTAAACCCTAATAAACCCTCCAAGTTGAGGGTTTAAAGGGGTTTAGGGTTTAGGGTTTAGGGTTGAGGCCACTGGTCAACACAGCTTAGGGACCAGAGGGCCCTTAGTACGTATGGCCCCTTGCCTCCTTCAAAGGGTTCTGATGTAAGGGCCCTTGCTTTGTCTAGGGTATACGAGGGGTATATAAGGGGTACCCCTTTAAGGGACCATGTAGCTACCCTTAGAGGTTGACACGAAGCTAGGTTGGGGACTTTAGGGTTGATGTTTTGACTATAAAGGACTCGGACATGCAAGTGATGTCGAAGGTCGCTGCCACATGCTACTACCCTATTGCCCCAAACCCTAAACCCTAAAGCCTAAAGCCTAGACCCTAGACCCTAAACCCTAAACCCTCTCTCTCTCTCTCACAGGCGCTCACCCTAAACCCTAATCCTAAACCCTAAACCCTAAACCCTCTCTCTCTCTCTCTCTCACAGGCGCTCACCCTAAACCCTAAATCCCAAACCCTAAACCCTAAACCCTAAACCCTAAACCCAAAACCATAGCATACTCTCGACCAGCCAAGCCTCAGATCCAAAGCCAGATCAACCTCGGATGCCCAGTACCACCTTCTTCCCTTTTTTGGTTTAGGGTTTAGGGTTTAGGGTTTAGGGTTTGGGCTTAGGGCCACACCTCCTTGAAGCAAAAGATGTGCACCCTTTTTGATCCTAGCTTACTGGGCAACCTAGAGACCCTAAACCCTCAACCCTCAACCCTCCATCATATGAGGCTTTGCTGCTTCCTGGCCATCTATCGTGGCTCCGAAGGCTTCACGAAGGAAGAGGCCTCGAGCGGTGGCTTACGGGATTGGATGCGGGTACGCCGGGAAATCCACCCCCCCCCCCCCTCCCAAGATTTCAACAAGTAATAAACCTTAATCTGAGTAGAAGAATAGCAATAATAGTAGTAACAAATGACAGTCGTAGTAGTAAAGAGATAACAATAGTAGTAAGAATGAGAACGTTAAAAAGAGCGCCGTGTAACCACCTACAACTTTTGTATATGCTCGGGCCATGATAGAGGCCCCCGTAGTCGTTTGCCAAGTATGTACGATCTAGTTGAAGGGACCCTTACCTTAGTACTATATCCACCTTGCAAATATTTTTTATTTTTGTTCATATAAAACCCAACAGTGTATTAAACATAGCCTTTTTATTATGGTTCTAAGGGGAGTATAGAAGAAGGCTCCAAGAACTCTTATTTCAGGGTCTTGGGGCCTCAAGGCTCTCTTAAATCAGGCTTTCGGGGCTATGTTGAGCCTTAGGGTTCGGGAAAGTGGAGGCATATGCCATGCACCTTACTCCCCTGGCTCGGCTCAACTTAGCCTAGAACCCAGAGTAGGCGCTTGTTCCCTTTTTTAGGGTTAGGTTCCCTGAATTCTAACCCCCTTGGAATGTACCCTAGATCGTATTCAGAATCCGTGTACTCGCCCCTAAACCCTAGTCACTGTGGTGTCTATGCTGCTCGGGTACGGCTATGTTTAGGGCTGAGGGCTCCCGACACCACACCGTGCCGTTGATTTTTTTGTCTGGTATGCACTAAACCCCCAAGCCCTAAATCCTAAACTATGACAATGTGTGTGTATATTAATATAAATATATATATATATATTCTATGTATTAATATCTTACGATATTAGTAACCTAGGAATACAAAGGGTGCCAGGTCCATGTCCTTAGTCCTTATAAGGTTCCCGATGCTTTCGACCTAAGCAATCTTCAACATACCCCTAGGGCATACCCCTTAAAAAAGGAAGTAAGGGGTATGGTAAAATCCTCCCTTGGACTCCCTTTAGATGATACTTTCATAGGTTAAGGGGTATTTTTTTTGGGGTAATTGTGAGTTATTCTTAGATTCGACCCTACCACGGCGCAGGTTGAGGGCTTGCGAGAACTCTTCGACTCCTGCTCTGTTGCCTGTCGGCGGCACCTGAGTTGGTTTTGCTGCTCCGACCCGTTCTTGGTCGAGAATAGAGTTTAGGGTGTAGGCCTTGAGGCTTGGCCCTAAACCCTAGACCCTAAGCCCTAAGCCCTAAAGTCGAAACCCTAAACCCTAAACCCTAAACCCTAAACCCTAAACCCTAAACCCTAAACCCTAAACCCTAAACCCTAAACCCTAAACCCTAAACCCAAAACCCTAAACCCTAAACCCTAAACCCTAAACCCTAAACCCTAAACCCTAAACCTTAAACCCTAACCCTAAACCCTAAACCCTTGGGGCTTCGAGCTGGGGCTTAGGGCTTATAGGGCTTAGGGTTCGTGAGGGTGTAGAATGAGTTGGAGTACCCAGATTCGTCTTGCATCACCCAACTTTCACACAATATGAGTCTCCTAAGTTTCGATGTTCCCCCTTATACTAACAGTCCGTAATGGGGGTTATAAGTCCTTAGAAGGACTGTCAGCACAAGGCTGAACATCCAGCCTAGAGACCCACAAACCCCACTACCCTTTAATCAAAAAAACACAGCTTAAAATATAAAGGGACCCTTTTAAGGTATATTCCTTAATTAAGTATAAATTGAAGGTATCTCCCTAAATTAAGTATAAACGGTTCCTTTTAAGGTATATTCCTAAATATTGAGGGTATTGGCTCTTCGCTTACAATGTTCATGTGTTGGGAGGGGCACGCAGCTCGGTGACTGGGAGCAAGGGCCTGGGTCGCTGGCAGCCCTGTAGTTGAGGGTTTGGGGTTTAGGGTTTAGGGTTTAGGGTTTAGGGCGAGAAGGCATGGGATGACCAATAGGCGGCGGATTTCCTGCGAGCTTGTGGCGCATGCCTTTCGACAGCCTGTTCACCGCCATGCACTGATTAGGGTTTAGGGTTTAGGGTTTAGGGTTTAGGGTTTAGGGTTTAGGGTTCAGGGTTTGAATTCCGACAGGCATTCACCACCCCCGGGGGTCCATGTAACTCTGTGGTTATACTTCGGCGTCCTAAAGCTACTATATGGGAACCCCTTTAAGGGCCAAGTATATACTATAGAGGTACATGGACCCTGAGGGCACGCAAGTGGCAGGCACAACTGACGGCCAAGGCTCATGTAGGACGAAATAGTCGTTGGCCCATGGTTGGCCTATGAAGACCTTAAAACATCATACCTGTACTTGCACGAGCACAAACGCTTTGCGTGTTGCTGCGGCTCCACCTGAATTGTGGAGTGGAACTTGTCTTGTACTAAGCAGCTTTCGACGTAACGAGTTCGGTCAAACCAGATAGGTGTCGATGCTCAATTTGCTGCACGACTTTCCTGGATCCAACAAAACATCGGGTCTTGTCGATCCTGATCACCCTGCGAACTCTTGTTGCCAGAGCTTCTCACACAGGCGGCCACATCTCAAGCCACTTACACTCGATGCCACTTGGTTTTAGGGTTTACGGTTTAGTTTTTTGGTTTGGCTCCCAAAGAGCTCAATACCCCTTCATTGAGGAACATGCCTTAAATCATAATAAGCAAGGATCCCTTATATACATATATTTATATACATATATCTATATACATATATCTATATGTATTTCTATATATATATATATATAGATTAAGGTATATTCCTTAATTAAGGAGTATTGGGCTCTCTGGGTACAGCATATGGGAAAATCACCTTCTGCACCAGGGCTTTAGGACATTACCTACCCAGAAGACGAGAACTGTATGCACTTGGGGACTAGGAGGTACGTAGGGTTTTAGGTGTATCCACTTGAAACAGAAAACACGTAGGGTTGGAGGCTTAGGGTTCCCAGCGGCATGTCGCCCACCGTTTCCATGCCTTCTGAGGTGGAGAAGGCGCCATCAGGACGCCCAGCTGCGTCCGAATGCGCAGACGCACCGCGTGCTCAGCCCCAAACCCTATCGATCCCCGAAGCAAAAACACCCCTAGCCCGTACCTTGATGTACCTTCATGGGGGGTATTTAGGGCATCTTGAACGGTACTTGGGAGCGTCTACCCTTAAACCCGAAAGCCCTGAAAACCTAAACCCTAAACTCCGCACTTGCTTGCCTCGGACTGCCGTAGCACCAACAGCGCCTAAGGGGGGTTCTACCCGATTATATGCTATAAGGATGGGCCCCCCTAGCTATAAGTAGAGTTATAAGGACCTTAAATTAGGTTATAAGGAGCCTAAATTAGGTTATAAGTCCCTTAACTATAGTTAGAATAGTAAGGGGGCCCCTCCTTGTATATAGTGCATGGATCTAAACCTTTCGGTCATGACCCATCTCCGGCAACCCGCCTGCAGGAGGGTAGGCTTTGTGGAATGCCGTTCGGCTGGCGCATGTAAGAAGCCGGAGTATATAGGAGTATACCATAGTAGAGACCCCCGAGAGCTGTCATAATTTAGATCCACCCTGCAATTTTCGAACCCACGGGGTTGCTAGGGGCTTAGGGTTTAGGGCTTAGGGCTTAGGGTTTAGAGAGGTACAAGAGGGTGTAGTTATGCGAATGCCCCATTCCTGATCGCAGGACGGCAAGAGCTGCCAGGGACTTAGAACGCTTGCTGCCCTAAAAACCTGAAATCCTCCACTCGAAAGAAGCCGAAACCTAAAGGCAGGTTCAACACAAACAGCTTCTCTGTTTTGATGCATGGCACAGGCATTTCTTGTTATTGCAAGGCTTTGTGACAAGAAAGGCCCATCGAAGTTGCTACACCGAAGTTGCGATCTTAGGTGTTGAGCAACCCGACTTGCAAGAAAGCAATGCCAGCTGCGACGATCATCTGACCATGCAGTCCTTACAGTAGCCTCTCAGAAAACCGCTTCAAAATGCATCATTGTATGCCAGACCCTAAACCCCGAACCCTAAAGCCTAAGCTTTCAAGTATGGGGTTCTTTGGGACCCTGCTAGCCTACGAGTTGGGCCATGAAAGTGTAAGGTTATCCAGACCTCTAGTTGGAGGTTCATGGGTACTAATACCCCAACGATGAGGAGGGATAGTTATGACCCAATTATAAGTCTACTTAGAACCCTGCGTAGAGGATCAAATAGGGGGGCTTAGAAGCCAAGTTAGAACTGGGATTGTACGTACTCTGAGCCTCCAGGCTCTAGTTGTGGTCCCATTGCTCAAGGTTGCCTGATCTTTTTGTTAGCCAAAAACCCTAAACCCTAAAGCCTAAACCCTATTGAAAATTAGGTACCCCTAAACCATACTACAGCCTAAGCCCTTAAAAATCAGGAACAGCAACTTGAGGTCCAGGTAATCACCTAAACCCCAAAGCCTTAAACCCTTAAACCCTAAAACCCTAAACCCTAAACCCTAAACCCTCAACCCTCAACCCTAAACCCTAAACCCTAAACCCTAACTAAGCCCGAAACCCTGTAAAGGCCGATTGAGCCCAAGCTGGCGGGTCGCCACTTGCCTTCGCTTCTGATCCAGGCACTACCGGGACTGGGTTTAGGGTTTAGGGTTTAGGGTTCAGGGTTCAGGGTTTAGGGTTTAGGGTTTAGGGTTAAGGGTTAAGGGTTTAGGGTTTAGGGTTTAGGGGTACTTCATTTCACCCAAAGACACCAATACCCCAGGATCCCTTTTGAGTTTAAGGTACTTTCCTGATGAAGAGGGCCTAATACCCCTTGCTCCAGGAATATGCCTTAAGTCATAGAGGGTTCCTAAATATGATTTAAGGTAAGTTCCTTGTTCATGGGGCATTGGGCTCTTTGGGTACTTCATTTCGTAGTTCGCATACTTGCGAATGTTCGGTGCCTCAAGAAGGACCAGAATTGGGAATTGGGATCCTGGTAGCAGATGGCCAGCCCAGAAGTCCAGGTTTGTTTGCTGAATTTAGGGTTTAGGGTTTAGGGTTTAGGGTTTAGGGTTTAGGGCTTAGGGCTTAGGGTTTAGGGTTTGGGGGGCTTCAGGGAGCGAGTGACCTGCGCATCTTCGTGTCTCATACCTTTGTGGTACTTTACTAGAACTTTAGCTCCTTACCTTTTTTGGGTTTATTGGGTTTCTTATGAAGGCAGGTAAAAGTTAATTTATAGCTACCCTCCTGAGTGCAGCCAAGATACTGTCGACGAAGGGTTATGGGCTGCCAAGTCTCTGACAACAGCTCGTCACCTTGTGGTGCTTTACTGTAACTTTAGATCCTTAGCCTTCTTGGGTTTATTGGGTTTCTTCATAAGGCAGCTAAAAATTTAATTTATGGCTACCCTCCTGAGGGCAGCCAGGGTCAAGACGTTCTGGTAAAAGGCCATGGCTTTGTTGCTAGTGGCAGGAGCACTACATGATGACAGCTGCTTGTTTTTTGGCGAGGGTACTTGTGGACCATTTTTTCGTGGGCATGCTCCTAGTTAGCTTGCGACAGTCATGACTTCAATCGAGATAGCAACGGTTCGCAAGATTGATTCGCAGAGATCCATGTACCCCAACTGGAACCCCTAAAACTTGGGATGTTCCCCCTTATACTTGGAGTCTTTAACAGGGATTCTAGTACCCCCTACTATAATCAACATCCCAGCCTATAAAGCCTTAACTTACATGTTCTACGCAGTAGGGAGTACAGGACACAAAGAACGGCCGCGACCCTGTATCCCTAACACCCTACCTAGACCCATTAGTGAGTTCTGGGTGTACATAAACTTCTATAGCAACCAATGGCAATAAAGTATATCGTGAGATGAAGTGCCCAACAAACAGTCCAAAATTGGGGGATTCAAGTGGCAGCCCTTTTGACTTAGCAAGTTGGGGTAGTAAGGTGGGTTGTGGGGACTATGAGAGGGTTTCTAGGGGATACTAAGTAGACTTACTGAGTCAAAAGAGCTTCCAAGCAGGTCAGGTGGCTTGAGGTTTTCCGGCTGCGCGGGAGGCCTTTGGAATGCAAGTCGCCGACAACGTGGAAGAGCTGCGCACTCAGTTGTGCAAGTCGTTCACGCGGCGCCAGCCTCCATCTTGAGCTGGAGTACACCCTAAACCCTATTACAGCGAGGCCTGGGTGTTTTTTAGGGTTTAGGGTTTAGGGTTTAGGGTTCAGGGTTTTGTTTAGGGGGGTTTCAGGTTGGACTCCCCCAAGCCAAACTCGCCCAATGCCCTTCCATCAAGAATGCCAGGGTTTAGGGTTTAGGGTTTAGGGTTTAGGGTCATGTTTGGGATTCTCGGGAATGATTTTTCATTTTTGGGTAATATATATTTCCCAAGAAACAGCTAACATCATCATTTTGCTAGGGTTCCAAGATCAAGTATAGCAAGCGTAAGGGTCCTCAATCCCGCACAAGCGACACCCACAAACTGACTAACATTGAAGCCTCGCCCAGCCACGCCGAGTTGATGCCAGCTATGCCCTCCAGAGTTCAGTGTGCAAAAAGGGTCCCTCAACTCCTAAGCCCTTAGGGTTTAGGGTTTAGGGTTTAGGGTTTAGGGTTTAGGGTTTAGGGTTTCGGGTTAAAGCTCCCTTAAGGCACATAGCAGACAAAAAGGGTCCCTAAACTCCTCAACCCTGGGGATGCTCCCCCTTATACTTACGGTCCTTAATTGGGATTACAGTAGGGGGGTTTAGGGTTTAGGGTGTAGGGTTTAGGGTTTAGGGTTGGGGGGGTCTACTACAATCCCTGTTAAGGGCTGTTCGTGGGGTACTACGATCCCTATTCAGGACTGCTTAGTCTAAGGGGGAGCATCCCAAGCTAAAACCCTTAACACAAAGCTCCCAAAATACACGCTGCAGGTTACAGCAAATGCTCGCCTCTGGTCCAAGTCTTGGAGTGTTCTGCATTCCCAGATAAGGTTTAGGGTTTAGGGTTTAGGGTTTAGGGTTAGGGTAAGCCCAACGCGGCCCTATACCCCCCTAAATGATCAAGGGATCCTTAATATGATTTAAGGACTATTCCTTAATTAAGGGGTATTGGGCTCTTTGGGTGTAGGGTTTTAGGGCTTTAGTGTCTCAGGGCGGTTTGGGCTTCAAACTTTTAGGGGTTCATGTAGGTTTTAGGGTTTAGGGTTTCAGGGTTCATGGTTGAGGGGTTCGGGGGTTGAGGGGCTTGTGCGATAAGAGCATTGGGGTGTTTCAGGCCTGACATTCAGAGAGACACAGAGACAGAGAGAGAGAGAGAGAGAGCGACATGGAGGGACAGAGAGAGAGCGAGGACAACAAAAATCAGAGAGGGAGAAGGGGGCCGGGAGAGGGGGAGAGAAAGAGAGAGAGAGAGAAAGAGAGGAGAAGGGTTTAGGCTGCTGTTCCGGTGCTCACAAGGGCTGAGGGACTTTTCAGGGCATGTCATGCGGCAAGTGATATTCGGACCTTGGTCCGCCCCCAACCCAGTCCAAAATAGCCAAAAGAATGTATTACGTTTGCACCCCAACATCGGCTTGCTCCATACCCCATGCCTTTGCAAAACAACAGGGGAAGAAGGCTTTCCCTTGATGGCCTGTGAGGCACACTAAATGCCAAAAACGGAATCTCCTACCCGACGAGTGTTCTGCATCTACTTTTTGACGATATGCAGTAGACCACCTGGGTAAGGAGTATACGAGAGGCCCAGCCCCATGATTTAGGTCAACCCCCCCCCCCCCCCCACGTCACAGAATCGTGTGGATGTGCGGATGTGCGGATGTGCACGCAACTCTGCTCTGCTTAATGCAGGGGTCGGAAGAATTGCCATCAAGTGTGTTCCTTACGGTCTCTGTATGAGTATACTAGAGTAGACCCCGAAACCCTGTTCTAATTATTGAGGCCCCTAAAACCTAATCCGTAAACCCAAAACGCTGAACCCCAAACTGCGTTTGCAGCAAGGTCAGGGCTTCCGGAAGACCGCAACCAGCGAAGCCACCGGCGAGGGATCTGAGCTGGGGTACTCAGTGTGACCTCACTCCCAGAGAGCCCAATACCCCTTAGTTAAGGAAAATACCTTAAATCACAAAGGGATCCTTATTATAATTCAAGGCATATTCCTTAATTAAGGGGTATTGGCATCAGGCTCTTTGGGCTTAGGTCAACTTGGTCAACATTGTTTGTGTCAAAGTGTCATGGAGGTTTGCGGTTCGACTGCCATGCATGAAGACGAAGCGCCTAGCAATCAATGTCGTTGGGCCACAAAGATTTCAGGAAGGCTTTTTCGGCGAGGCACTCCAAGGAAGGTTTAGAGTGCCCATCTTACCTGCTCAGCATGCTGAGCCCTTCTCCGGAATAAAGATTGGAGGCAGTAGAGGTAGTCAGCAAACCCTATACTAAACCCTAAGCCCTAAACCCTAAACGCTAAACCCTAACGAAACCCGAAACCCGAAACCCGAAACCCGAAACCCTAAACCCTAAACCCTAAACCCTAAACCCTAAACCCTAAACCCTCCATCGGTTGAGGACGGCCACCATCAGCTTCAAAGAGTTCCTGATCTTGGCCAGGAGGACCCGCGAGGTCGGAAGGGCGGAAGCTGAGAGTTGTAGTGGTTTGGGGTTTGGGGTTTAGGGTTTAGGGTTTAGGGTTTGGGGTTTAGGGTTTGGGGTTTAGGGTTTAGGGTCTAGGGCTGCTGCCCGTGTTTCAGGGTCTCTTGTCGCTGCAGATGGCAACTTGTTTTAGATGACAAATGAGTTGTCTTCCCTTTGGGGTGCAGGGTTGGGTCTGTAGTCACACCAGTCTGAGTCGGTCTTCTCTCTCTTGCTGGCTTGTATTTTACGTTTTTGCTGTCAAACAAAAACCAATCACAATTAAACACGGTAATTTTTATGCGGAACTGCACGCCTTGCCTGAGATGGAGATGCTCCAGCTCTCCCAGGAGATGCCAGGCGGCGAGCTTTTGGGGTTTATGGGGTTTGGGGTTTAGAGGGCTCATAGAATTTAGGGTTTATAGGGCTTACAGGGTTTAATAGGGTTTTATACTATTTACCGGGGTTAATTATGGGGTTTATGGGGCTTGTAGGCTTTAAAGCGTTTAAGGGGTTCATCGAATTTATAGGGTTCATAGTGTTTGGGGTCTAGTCAGGAATATTTTCCTTTAATCTATACCCAAAACCCCAAACCCTAACTCCAAACCCATATAAGCCTAAGCTCGGGGGTATTGGGCTCTTCGGGTGGTGCCTTGAACTCTGGGAACTCCCCACCTGAAACTGGCCTTAGCTGGGTCTCTGAGGCCCTGGTTTGTTTAGGGTTTTAGGGCTTTAGGGCTTTAGGGCTTTAGGGCTTTTAGCCCACACATCCTCGTATGCCCACACCTCAGCCAGGTGTTTACAACTTCGGGGGCTTCCGAATCCCCTGAGCTCATGAGCTCGCACCTGACTCGATTTGTAGCGCCGAGGACCCTAGAAGTGCAGTTTGGCGCCTCATCTTCGATGGCTACTCTTTGCTTAATTCAAAGGACATAAACCTCTGCAATACCCCTTATTTTGGAAGATTTTTCTAGCTTTTTGGAGGTTCTTAAGCAATTAGTAGATGGTTGCTCCGAAAGCCCAGAACCCTGCAACCTCTGATGCTGAACGCAAAGAACACCTTTCACACCCCAAGTCCTTGAGCAGCCCTTGCAGGCATGCTCAACACACCTTCTACAGCGCAGCCCTCAACCGCAGTCTTGTCATGCAATGCTGTTGGGATTGGGGTTTAGGGTTTAGGATTTAGGGTTGAGGGTTGACGGGTTGACGGGTTGACGTTTTTGGGCAATATAGGACCATCTGTACCACATCACTAGCAGATGAACCCCCCCCCCCCCCCCCGCCCCCCACCCCCAACAGTTTTTCTTTGTTCCAGCCGGTCTGGCACCCCGCTTCCCTGAGAGTCTGAACCGCGGAACCAGGCACAAGCACCCAATACGGACCAACCGAAGAGACACCCGAAGAAGATTCACCCTTGGAGCTCCGGCCGCGTGCTACTGTCCAGTAATTTTGGGCAAGCGCTAACTCTGTGTGTTTTCTGTTCCTAAGGTTATCGGTTCGGCCACTCAATCGCCATCGGAAGCCATTGCAGGAATCTCCAGAAAGCTGGAACATGGTTTAAGGATGATTTGACCTGGGATTTTCTTTAGCATACCTTGTGGGGTATGGGGACAAGGATGTTCCAAACTTTGTTGGAGTCTACTGTGGAGAGCTTACATCAGAAGAACCCGAACTCCTGCTGAGGCTGCCAAGGGCGACTTTGAAAATGCGGCACCTTTGCTAATGCTGGCAGCTGCATGTCTGAGGGAGAACAACGAGCAGTACCCAGAGATTCCAGCAATAGGGGGGGGGGAGAATTGGTGAGATAGATGTGCCCGGCCAGGGGATGCAGACTAGGGTCTACTGGCACCACTTCCGGTTGGGGGGGTCCTCGCAAGCACCGCCAGGTTTGGGGGTTTAGGCAGGGTTTGGGGTTGCATTACAGGCCTCCTTCACCATTCCTAGGACCAGGAGTAGACGCTGGCCCTTGTTTCCTTTTTTCTGGGTTTAGCTTTCCTTGCACGACCCTTGAAGCCAAAAAGGGCACCCTGTTCATTCCGAGGTACTCAGAAGGAAAAGTGTATTGCAGTTCAGGGACGATTCCTTAAGGAATGTTGTAGTTTCTGGGGCCCTATTTACAGGCTGGTGGGGTTGCTGATGCTCCCTTTGCGTACTTCGAGGGTTTAGGGTTTAGGGTTTAGGTTCAGGGTTTAGGGTTTCTGCATGGAGGGTGCAGGAGTTCGAGGGTTTCCCTGATGGATTGCACGTGCGCATCTAAGGACACTGTCCGGCGCCCAGTTGTCGCAAGCCTAGGGTTTAGGGTTTGGGGTTTGGGGTTTGGGGTTTGGGGTTTGGGGTTTTAGTCTTAGGGCTTAGTTTAGGGTTTGGGGTTTAAGGCTTAGGGCTTAGGGCTTAGGGCTCGCCTCCCTCATTGTCGGAGGTTAGGGTTTGGGGATAAGGGCTTTCTTTTTGTTCGATTATGTTGCGCATGCGTTTACTGCCAGGGTTTGTCATCTCAGTCAGTAGTGCTGAGTTTTCGGGACTCTTGGCAGTATTCCGGCGACCGCCCTCAGTCCGGCTGCAAAAAAAGTCTTTAGGTTTAGGGTTTAGTGTTTAGGGTTAAGGGTTTAGTGTTTAGAAAAAGTGTTTAAACAAAGTGTTTAGGCTTAGGGTTTAGTGTTTAGGGCTTGGGGTTTCTTCAGCGCCTGAACTGCATGTCAAGTCAGGAACCCCGAGTTGGCAGCTGCCAAGCATTCGGGGGCAGTCTCTGTTCAGGGTTTAGGGTTTAGGGTTTAGGGTTTAGGGCGACAGACCACGGCCTGAGGAACACCTTCAAGGTCCAAGTCTACTCCATGTATGAAACCCTAAACCCTGGACCCTTCGGGTGCAACGCGGTTCCCTGGCGCAGAGTTCTTAGTTCGACGTTCGACGTTGCTTCGCGCGCCCGACAGCCCTTTGCGAGAAGGACGGCAATGGAACCATCTCGGACAAAGAGCTCGTCAAGTTTCTGGAAGGACCCTTTCTGTTCTTGTTGGCAGAAGCTTTCCTAACACTCACAGGGATCATTCCCACAAAGTCCCCCAAGAATCCGGTCACCCGCAAGAGCGGCCAGGAAAGGAGTTCACGCCGCTGAAGAAGGCACTGCTGTTTAGGGTTTAGGGTTTAGGGTTTAGGGTTTAGGGTTTAGGGTGTAGGGTGTAGGGTGTAGGGTGTAGGGTGTAGGGTTTAGGGTTTAGGGTGTAGGGTACGGCTCAAGGGCTTTTGGCTGCGAGGCCCCGCTGGGCAAGCCCGGTAGAGCTGGTGCATGTGTTTTAGGTCCTTCCATGGATACCACTAGGCGAAAACTTTTCTCCGGCCTGGGATTTTCATTACGACGTGCAAGAGCCTTGGGTCTGTCCGAGACGGCCGAATATGTCAGCATGGCGATGGTTTCGGCTAGTGGTCCACAGGTGGCTACCTTCCCAGTGGCCAGCAAGAGGGAGGTGCTTTGTTTGAGTGACCTTATTCCGTGTCATGCCTCGGCTTCCCACAGAGACACCGCATGTCAAACGAACGTGGACATTCTAACAAGGACGCAATTCGAGGTCATCATGAAGGATATGCAGGCCATGTTCCTCAGCACGCTTGAGCAGATCAAAAAACAACTCGTCGAGCGGGAGGGCGCAATTCAGGCTCTCGAGCAACAGATCTGTGAGCAAAAGATTCCCAGCGTTACGGTTGCAACCCAGGAAGTCTCTTCCTGTCACCCACAGAGTGGTGGCAAAACTTCGTCGCCAGATGCTGAGCAAGAGGTCAAGATGGAAGATGCCAGGCCCCGATCGGGTACTACACTGTTCTCGGCCAACAGGCAGAGTGGCTCGCTCGATGCACTGCGTCAACAACACGAGGTCGAGCGACGGGTGCATAAGGAAAGGTGTAGAGAAGAGAGGAAACGGAAGCTTGACCGGCCAGGGTGACTTTAGTTGTACCTCTACTCCACGAGAGCTAAGGTTTTTTCAGTGCATGTATGTCACCCATTGAGATCCTGCTGACTTGTGGCACTGCTGCTACAGACAAGGGCACACCCCCAGCAGGAGATGTAGCCGCATTGCTCTCAGACGTTCGTCCCGGCATAGTTCCAGGGGTCAAAAAAGGGTTTAGGGTTTAGGGTTTAGGGTTTAGGTGTCAACTACCTAGGATGCCCAGTAGTACCTTATTCCCTTCTTGGGGGGCTCAGGCTCCCTCACAACTCTTTAACCAAGAAAGGTCACCCTGTTTAATCCCAGGTTACTGGGCAACCTAGCTTACAGATTTTTTGTGCATGTGGGCTGCGAGTGAGGGCCTATAAGTCATCGGAGTTTGTTCAGGTAGAGTCTACACAGTCCTGTTCTTTTGTGTCTTTGACAATCAACCCGAGTTCAGCACCAAACACTAGGCCCAACAACTCTAACCCTTAGGCTCCAAATAGCCCAAGATTTTTTTGTTTGAAGGCCTTCGGGCCCAAAAACCCTAAAGTAGGAGTCCTGAGGGCCCAAAAAACTCTACCCTAAACCCTAACCCCTAAACCCCAAACCCTAAACCCTAAACCCTACACCCTAAACCCCCTTCAAGAATGGCGCCTCCCTGCCTGGTAGGTCGTCCAGGAGGTGCTCATGGAAGTGGCCCCGACCTCTGGGGGCAGGTGAGGGTTTAGGGTTTAGGGATAAGGGTTTAGGGTTTAGGGTTTAGGGTAAGGGCCACACTGGACCTTGCTGTTCAGAAATCCGTGGGTCAACCCCCCGTGTGCAACCTTAGGGGTGTGGGTGCAAATCCCGTTGTTCCATAAACCCTAAGCCTGTCCACCACCCTAAACTTACACCCTAAACCCTAAGCCCTAAATTCCCTGAACCCTAAACCCTAAATTCCCTGAACCCTAAACCCTGACTTACACGCTAAACCCTAAATTTTCTAAACCCTAAACCCGAAAGCCTAAACCCTAAACCCTAAACCCTAAACCCTAAACCCTGAACCCTGAACCCTAAACCCTAAACCCTAAACCCTAAACCCTAAACCCTAAACCCTAAACCCTGACCAAACCTACCGCGGCCGAGGCTGCGGAGGCCATCCAAGGCCAACAAGACCTCGTGGGAGCCTTCATCTTTTTTTGTTCTTTTTTGGGGGATCGGGGGAATTCGAAAGGGGTTTCGGGTTTAGGGTTTAGGGTTTAGGGTTTCGGGTGCATAGGGTTCATTGTAGGGTTTGGAGGGTTTACAGGGTTTTCGGGTTGGGTTTGATGATTGCAGTAGGGTTTAGGGTCGAGAAGGCCTGCGTTCTGGCTGTCGCTAGGAGCCCAGATGCAGGGAGGGTTTGGGGTGTAGGGTCTCCAGGGTTTAGGGTTTCGGGTTTCGGCTTTAGGGTTTCGGGTTTAGGCTCTAGGGTATAGGGTCTATAGGGTTTAGTGTGTACAAGGCACACCACAAAGGCCTATGTGCCATGGACCTTTAGGTATAATGTGAGGTCTTGTCCTTCTTTCCCTATTAAAACCATTGAATGCTCTATGCCTGAAGCATGTCAGAGTTGGGTTTATGGCTTAGCAAACTCACTCATCCTTGGAAACAAGTCGGAGGGGGCCTTTCTCTTTTTCAAGAAAAATGAAACAACTATGAAGTAACACAATAGCGAGTCACCCCCCTCCTCTTGGCCTCTCGTCGCTTTCTCACAAGTCCAAGTTATGGAAGGAACCGCCGGAAAGATGAAAAGAATAGGAAGGGAGAGATAAGCGAAAGAGGGTTCCGCCCCCCTTTCCAAAACCTTCTTCATTCCTCGCCTCTCTTCGTCTCTTCTCTTTGCTTCTTCTTTTCTGACAACAGTGGGAAAGGGAAGGAATGAAAGAGCAGAAGGAAGGCAGGCGCAAATGGGCCTCCTTTTGTGCGCCCGTCCTCCTTGCCTTTTTGTCTGCCTCGATGCGGCAAAGCTGAGCAAGGGAGGGGGGGAACGACAAGCTCTCCGTTTTCTTGTCTTGTCGTGTTTTCCCAGAGTGTTGCTGGAAGACTGCGGGGGGCTTTTTTCCCACCTCTCCTTTCCTTTCCTTTCCTGCGCTCTCATAGAAAAAGGAAGAAGAAGGATAAAGACAAAGCAGAAACAAAAAAGAGGTCATGCCCCCGCCTATGTGCCTATGTCTACTTTCTCCTCTCTTGCTTTCTGCTCTTCAGTTTCTGGACTCTGATACGTAAGAAATGTCCGCGACAGGGGGTGGCAGGGGGAGCGTTCCTTTCCCAGTCTTTCTTCCATGTCTCCTTATCAATGAGAAAATGCATGAGGGGGAGGAAGGAGAAGTGGAGAGTGAGAGCGAGGGACAAGGAGAGGGAGAGAGGAAGAGAGAGAATGAGAGAATGAGAGTGAAAGAGAGAGGAAAGAGGGAGGAAAGAAAGAGAGAGAGAGGGTGTAGGTAGATAGATAGATAGAAAATGAAGAGGAAAGGCGAGCAACCGCAAGGCGTGGCAACTTTCTGTGGTTTTCCTTTCCACTTCAGTCTGTTCTTCCTCACCATTTATCTCATTCGCGAGAAAAGGAGGAGAGAAGAGGAAGAAGAAAGGAGGACAGCAAGGAAGAGGGCAGATGGAGTGACAAGTTATCTGGCCCCTCTTCATACCTTATCATCTGCGTACATTACTCATCTGTTCTCTTCTGTCTCCTGTTCTTTTGAAGTAAAGGTTCCCTTGTCTTGTCGTGTTTTCCCGGAGAGTTGCGGGAAGACTGAGGAGGCCTTTTTACCCACCCCTGTTCTTTCCTGCGCTCTCATAGAAAAAGGAAGAAGAAGGATAAAAGACAAAGCAGAAACAAAAAAGAGGTCATGCCCCCGCCTATGGGCCTATGTCTACTTTCTCCTCTCTTGCTTTCTGCTCTTCAGTTTCTGGACTCTGATACGTAAGAAATGTCCGCGACAGGGGGTGGCAGGGGGAGCGTTCCTTTCCCAGTCTTTCTTCCATGTCTCCTTATCAATGAGAAAATGCATGAGGGGGAGGAAGGAGAAGTGGAGAGTGAGAGCGAGGGACAAGGAGAGGGAGAGAGGAAGAGAGAGAATGAGAGAATGAGAGTGAAAGAGAGAGGAAAGAGGGAGGAAAGAAAGAGAGAGAGAGGGTGTAGGTAGATAGATAGATAGATAGATAATGAAGAGGAAAGGCGAGCAACCGCAAGGCGTGGCAACTTTCTGTGGTTTTCCTTTCCACTTCAGTCTGTTCTTCCTCACCATTTATCTCATTCGCGAGAAAAGGAGGAGAGAAGAGGAAGAAGAAAGGAGGACAGCAAGGAAGAGGGCAGATGGAGTGACAAGTTATCTGGCCCCTCTTCATACCTTATCATCTGCGTACATTACTCATCTGTTCTCTTCTGTCTCCTGTTCTTTTGAAGTAAAGGTTCCCTTGTCTTGTCGTGTTTTCCCGGAGAGTTGCGGGAAGACTGAGGAGGCCTTTTTACCCACCCCTGTTCTTTCCTGCGCTCTCATAGAAAAAGGAAGAAGAAGGATAAAAGACAAAGCAGAAACAAAAAAGAGGTCATGCCCCCGCCTATGGGCCTATGTCTACTTTCTCCTCTCTTGCTTTCTGCTCTTCAGTTTCTGGACTCTGACACATAAGAAATGTCTGCGACGCGGGGGTGGCAGGGGGAGCGTTCCTTTCCCAGTCTTTCTTCCCTGTCTCCTTATCAATGAGAAAACGCACGAGGGGGAGGAATGAGAAGTGGAGAGTGAGAGCGAGGGACAGGGAGAGGGAGAGAAGAAGAGAGAGAATGAGAGAATGAAGTGAAGGAGGGAGGAACGATAGGAAGGGAGAGATAAGGGAAGGAGAGGGTTCCGCCCCCTTCTCCAAATCCTTCTTCGTTCCTCTCCTCTCTTCGTCTCTTCTCTTTGCTGCTTCTTTTCTGACAACAGTGGGAAAGGAAGGAATGAAAGAGCAGAAGGAAGACAGGCACAAATGGGCCTCCTTTTGTGCGCTCGTCCTCCTTGCCTTTTTGTCTGCCTCGATGTGGCAAAGCTGAGCAAGGTAAGGGGGGAACGACAAGCTCTCCGTTTTCTTGTCTTGTCGTGTATTCCCGGAGAGTTGCGGGAAGACTGCGGGGGCCTTTTTTCCCGCTTCTCCTTTCCTGTTCTTTCCTGCGCTCTCATAGAAAAAGGAAGAAGAAGGATAAAAGACAAAGCAGAAACAAAAAAGAGGTCATGCCCCCGCCTATGTGCCCATGTCTACTTTCTCCTCTCTTGCTTTCTGCTCTTCAGTTTCTGGACTCTGATACGTAAGAAATGTCCGCGACAGGGGGTGGCAGGGGGGGCGTTCCTTTCCCAGTCTTTCTTCCCTGTCTCCTTATCAATGAGAAAATGCATGAGGGGGAGGAAGGAGAAGTGGAGAGTGAGAGCGAGGGACAAGGAGAGGGAGAGAGGAAGAAAGAGAATGAGAGAATGAGAGTGAAAGAGAGAGGAAAGAGAGAGGAAAGAAAGAGAGAGAGAGAGGGTGTAGGTAGATAGATAGATAGAAAATGAAGAGGAAAGGCGAGCAACCGCAAGGCGTGGCAACTTTCTGTGGTTTTCCTTTCCACTTCAGTCTGTTCTTCCTCACCTTTTCTTCCTATATATCTCATTCGCGAGAAAAGGAGGAGAGAAGAGGAAGAAGAAAGGAGGACAGCAAGGAAGAGGGCAGATGGAGTGACAAGTTATCTGGTCCCTCTTCATACCTTATCATCTGCGTACATTACTCCTCTGTTCTCTTCTGTCTCCTGTTCTTTTGAAGTAAAGGTTCCCTTGTCTTGTCGTGTTTCCCCAGAGAGTTGCGGGAAGACTGAGGGGGCCTTCTTACCCACCTCGCCTTTCATTTTCTTTCCTGCGCTCTCATAGAAAAAGGAAGAAGAAGGATAAAAGATAAAGCAGAAACAAATAAGAGGTCATGCCCCCGCCTATGGGCCTATGTCTACTCTCTCCTCTCTTGCTTTCTGCTCTTCAGTTTCTGGACTCTGATACGTAAGAAATGTCTGCGACGGGGGGTGGCACGGGGAGCGTTCCTTTCCCAGTCTTTCTTCCATGTCTCCTTATCAGTGAGAAAACGCACGAGGGGGAGGAAGGAGAAGTGGAGAGTGAGAGCGAGGGACAGGGAGAGGGAGAGAAGAAGAGAGAGAATGAGAGAATGAAAGTGAAAGAGGGAGGAACGATAGGAAGGGAGACATAAGGAAAGGAGAGGGTTCCGCCCCCTTCTCCAAATCCTTCTTCGTTCCTCTCCTCTCTTCGTCTCTTCTCTTTGCTGCTTCTTTTCTGACAACAGTGGGAAAGGAAGGAATGAAAGAGCAGAAGGAAGACATGCACAAATGGGCCTCCTTTTGTGCGCTCGTCCTCCTTGCCTTTTTGTCTGCCTCGATGTGGCAAGGCTGAGCAAGGGAAGGGGGGAACGACAAGCTCTCCGTTCCCTTGTCTTGTCGTGTGTTCCCGGACTTTACCCACCTCTCCTTTCCTTTCCTTTCCTTTCCTGCGCTCTCATAGAACAAGGAAGAAGAAGGATAAAAGACAAAGCAGAAACAAAAAAGAGGTCATGCCCCCGCCTATGGGCCTATGTCTACTTTCTCCTCTCTTGCTTGCTGCTCTTCAGTTTCTGGACTCTGATACGTAAGAAATGTCTGCGATGGGGGGGTGGCAGGGGGAGCGTTCCTTTCCCAGTCTTTCTTCCCTGTCTCCTTCTCAATGAGAAAACACATGACGGGGAGGAAGGAGAAGTGGAGAGTGAGAGCGGGGGACAGGGAGAGGGAGAGTGGAAGAGAGAGAATGAGAGAAGAGAGAGGAAAGAGAGAGGAAAGAGAGAGGAAAGAGAGAGGAAAGAGAGAGAGCGAGAGAGAGAGAGAGAGAGAGAGAGAGAGAGAGAGAGAGAGAGAGAGAGAGAGAGAGAGAGAGAAAGAGAGAGAGAGAGGGAGGGAGAGAGAGAGAGAGAGATAGTGAGAGGGGGATAGGTAGAGAGGTAGGTAGTTTTCCTCTCCACTTCAGTCTGTTCTTCCTCACCATTTCTTCCTATATATCTCATTCGCGAGAAAAGGAGGAGAGGAAGGAAGAGGGGAGATGGAGTGACAAGTTATCCTGGTCCCCCTTCTTACCTTATCGTCTGCGTACATTACTCCTCTGATCTCTCTGTTTCCTGTTCTTTTGAAGTAAAGGTTTACAGAAGTTTATCCCCTGTCCCTTCCGTTTCCATGGCATTTGTTGTACAAAGCCATAATGGTGTTAACAAAGTTCTGCCCTTTCGCGGCTGGGAGTGCGGAGAACTTGTACAACGAAAAGGAAGGGTCCGAAAGAGCAACGTTTTCATCATGGCAGCTCTGCTAGGACAGTCACTTAGTTGTTTTTTTTTCAAAAATTCAATAAGTTAACAAGACTGCTTTTGCCTATACGAATAACCAAACGAAAGTTGAAATTCATATGAATATTAATCAGGGTTTAGGGTCTAGGGGTGCCTAGGGCTTTGCTTGGTGGGCATACTTCTAATTTGCGGGGCATTCCATAACTCCTCCTACTTGTGTGGCTTGTTGAAACAGACGGACCCTTCAAACACCTGAAACAGACATGCATGGTTAAGTTCATTCCTGTGGACCTTTCAATCTTTTTGAACAGAAACTTTCCTCAGACATCCTCCCAATTGTTTTGCTTAATGGGGCGTCCCATAACATGACTCCTCCTAAATAGAAATTCCCCCAATACTAAATTACGAGCCCGGGCTCGTGATTTAGTATTGGGGGGAACTCGTGATTTAGTATTGGGGGGAAGGGCCGGGCTCGTGATTTAGTATTGGGGGGAAGCCCGGGCTCGTAATTTAGTATTGGGTGGAAGCCCGGGCTCGTAATTTAGTATTGGGGGAATTTCTATTTCAAAGATTTCAAAGGTTGCAAAAGGCGGGGG
Organism: Symbiodinium natans; assembly: GCA_905221605.1. NCBI lineage: Eukaryota > Dinophyceae > Suessiales > Symbiodiniaceae > Symbiodinium > Symbiodinium natans. The sequence goes on from CAJNDS010001469.1 coordinate 794,175, forward strand.
AAACTCCCGGGAAGTTTCCCAAACCTTTTGCAACCTTTGAAATCTTTGAAATAGAAATTCCCCCAATACTAAATTACGAGCCCGGGCTCGTGATTTAGTATTGGGGGGAGGGCCGGGCTCGTGATTTAGTGTTGGGGGGAAGCCCGGGCTCGTGATTTAGTATGGGGGGGAAGCCCGGGCTCGTAATTTAGTATTGGGTGGAAGCCCGGGCTCGTAATTTAGTATTGGGGGAATT